>KV417494.1:379981-433057 GCA_001630335.1 Athelia psychrophila | reverse complement strand
CGAGAGATCTTAAAGGAACTAGTAGCCGTACCCCATTAACAGAAACTAGCTGGTAAGTAAATTGAACGCTATTAGAACTGTCCCCGCGCGAAGCTGGGTAAGGCAGCAGGGGCCACAGTGCGGTCCTTTGACAAAGTGTGACTTTATATCCTCATAATTAATTTAAACCTTGGTCCGGTAAATCTCATAAGACGATTCTTGGGTTCCCTAGTTATTGATGTCACATAGGTACTAATGCTAGTTGAGTCCTTTAAATTAGGTCCAGATCAAGTTTAAACCTCGACAGTGATTCAGTTTTTATCCTAGTATTTACGTTGAGTTTTCGTATTTTAAGGTTGTAGTTTTAAATGCTGATCTGTACTTATAGTTTGCTGGAGGAAAAAGTGAGCTTCTCTGGAGAAGGTCGAGACGAGATCGGATCTGCGGTACCGACGGACTTAGACCCATTAGCCTGGGTAGTGGTGATGTAGAGCGGAGGTTCGTGCTACCTGGAATCCCTGTTAAAGGTGCGATCCTTCTAGGTTCAGGAGCTCGGCCCGAGCTAACCACATGACTATGTTTAATGCGGAACGGTTGCTTTCCACCTGGCCTTTCAGCTCTACCACACCCTACTACTCGCATTACTTACCCCGCGTGGTGGTAACCGGTCTTGCTTATTACCACGCTCGTGCCTTTTTGCTCTTTAAGTAGAGCACTACTTCCTCCCCGGGTTCCCAATGCATATCTGCCTTCCGGCCGTCTATTTCCTTACCCCTTCACTGTACCGGTTTTCGGTACTTTTTGTACATGCCCAGGACCCCGTATTTCAACGGGTCGTTGTGCGCTTGTAGCAGCCCTATGTGTCCTTACTCCCGCGATTATTTTATCGCTCTCGGCAGCCCTTACAGCTAACTGCTACTGCTCGCCAGGTTGAGAAGTCTCAGCCGGTTGCATGAGCCCCTTATGTGCGACAGTGTAAAGGTAGTCAAGTCCAATTAGTAGTCTTTTCTGAGTCCCTGCGTGGAATCCTTAGCTAGTCTTAGGGATGGGCAGTCTAGGGAGAGTGCCGTAAGGAGTCGTAGAGGGGCCGTAGGATCATCGGGCCGACAGTGTTGCCGTCACCCTTGAACTTTGTACTCCGAATTAAAGCGAATTTATTCTGGGTTTAGTCATATGTCGTAGACGTTCAACTTTTTTCCAGGATAACGTGAATGCTTAGTTGCCTTTTAGAGTTCTTTACTTTCGTGTCTTGCTGCTGCACAGTTTTCGTTCTCCTTTTGCAGCTACACAGTTTCAATCTCCTTTTCTTGCCTACGTCGTTGTGAATAATGTAGAATCTTTTGGTCAGAGGGCCTTTAGCGGCCGTGCACGGTGTTTATTACGGCCGCACACTTTTAGTCCAAAGTCGGTGTGTTAGCAAGGGTGCGAAGTTATTAAAATAGGTAACATGACGGTTTTAGTGAGTCTGTACACTTAAAGTCACAATACCTTATAAGAACGACTAGCTAATTTAAGCGGTGGGTGACATAGGTGAGACAGTTAGCCATAGTCCTGGAGTGGTGTTACGATTGTTCACGATGTTATAAAAACTCCGGGTTTTGAACCGGTATAGTTTTAAATCTTTTATACGTTCATCATGTGTTTCGACCCCTTATATAGAACGGTAAATTAATATGGTTGGCGGGATGTTGGTACACTGATGTGATTTCCAGCAAACAAGTTAGGGTTGAGTCCTGGAACAAAAAGAAGAAGTAAAAACTGTAGACTCGACTGACCTCAGTGGACGAGTTCGGACCGTGTACTGGCTGTTCTTTAAACGGTGTTTTCAGTGTACTTGTCATGAGTGGGCACTCTTTTATCCCCGTGGGGTTCCTTGCCTACCGGTGTCAGTCTCTCGAAGGTAACCTTTTGATCTTTGGCAGCGATGTCTTCACCAAAATGGACATCAGATGGGCGTTTAACAATGTCCGCATTAAGAAAGGAGACGAGTGGAAGGCCGCCTTTGTTACCAATCGAGGTCTGTTTGAACCTACGGTCGCCTTTTTTGGACTCGCCAACATGCCCGCAACCTTCCAACGTGAGATGGAACGAATTTTCTATGATCTTATTATCCTCGGTCTCGTCATCATCTACTTCGACGACATCCTAGTTCACGGAAAGAAAGCCGACATTGAAGCTCACCACAAGGTCGTTGAACAAGTCATGGACCGCCTTGTGGAAAATGGATACTTCCTCAAAATCGAGAAATGTGAATTCGATCAAGATGAGATTGCATATCTAGGGGTTATGGTCAAACATGGGAAGATTTCCATGGACCCCAAGAAAGTCAAAGTGATCGAAGAATGGCCCCTGCCAAAATGCGGCCACGACATTCAGATGTTTGTCGGCCTTGCCGGGTATTACCGAAAGTTCATCAAAGATTTCAGCAACATCGCCAAACCTCTTTATGTCCTCACCGAAAAAGATCGGAAATGGTACTGGACAGAGGTAGAACAGAAGGCGTGGGACGATCTGAAAGCAGCCTTCCTGCTCATGCCAAACCTCGCAACATATATGTCTGATGAACCCCTCCGCCTAGAAGTCGATGCATCGGGCTATGCTACTGGTGGTGTTCTCCTCCAAAGACAGAAAGAAAGTGGCGACTGGTTACCTCTGGGTTTCATCTCTAAATCGTTTGACCCCGCTCAGAGGAACTACGACATCTATGACAAAGAAATGCTCGCCATCATTCGAGGATTTGAAGAATGGGAAAACCTCCTCCAAAGCGTCAAGGTCACCTTCGAAACATGGTCCGATCACAAAAACCTAGAATACTGGCGCACAGCACGTAACCTCACCCGCCGACAAGCCAGGTGGGCTCTGTACCTGACCCAATTCGACTTCATCATCGTTCACAAACCAGGAAAAGGAAACGTAGCAGCAGACGCTCTTAGCCGAAGAGCTGATCATTTCGTAGAAGATTGCAACGATAACAAAGATCAGATCTTGCTAGACACAAAACACTTCAAAGTAGCTGCAACCCGCCATTTCACTATCTCCGCGACACGCTTCGACGAAATAGTCATCCACCCCGATGAATCCTTATTAACACATATTCGGGAGTGCACCAACAAAGACCACGAAGTGGCATCAGCTCTTGAGTTGGTCCAGAACTTCAGCCCTGTTAATCTACAGAAGGGTCTGGAGGAATGGAACGCAGAGCAAGGACTCATACTCCGTCGAGGAAAAGTCTATGTGCCATTGGACAACTCGATTCGTCGAGATGTTACGAGAGCGCACCATGACGTTCTCCCAGCCGGACACCCAGGACAAGCAAAGACACTCGAGCTGATCTCTCGGAACTACTGGTGGCCCGGAATGACTAAGTTCATCAATGAGTACGTCGATAGTTGTGACCCTTGTTTCAGGGGAAAACAACAACGAGGCAAGACCTACGGATTCCTAAAGCCGATCGAAGTCAGCAGTATTCCATGGAAGAAAGTAGCCAGTGACTTCATCGTCAAACTGCCAATGTCCAACGGTTTTGATTCCATCCTGACGGTTGGAGACATGGGCACCAAACAAGTCCACTTCATTCCCTGCAACGAAACCGCAGACGCAGCTCAAACAGCCGATATGTACATCAAAAATGTCTTCAAACTCCACGGTGTTCCTGAACACATGGTTACGGATCGCGGCCCACAATTCACCTCGGCATACATCCGCGAAATCTACAAAGGGATCGGAGTTAAACCCACTCCTACTACGGCGTATCACCCTCAAGGCGACGGTTTCTCGGAACGATGGAATGCGGAAATAGAACAGTACCTCCGCATCTTCTGTGATTACCGACAAAACGACTGGGCAGACTTATTACCGATAGCCGAGTTTGCTTTCAACTCTCGTATTCACTCTGCCACCGGGAAAAGCCCTTTCTACATGAACTATGGTTATGACCCTGAGTTCCAAGTATCCCTGAACCCTGTCACCAGAGTCCCGGAAGCCGGCAAACGACTAGAGTTGTTGCAGCGTGCACGGGATGATGCGGAAGCAGCGATACACCTATCACAGGAACGGATGAAATACTTCTATGACAAAAACGTACGAGATGCCCCAACATATGAGATCGGTGACATGGTCTGGCTCAGCGCCAAAAACATAAACACCACAGCACCTAGCAAGAAACTCGCCGACAAGCAACTTGGTCCCTATCGCATTCTCCAGAAAGTTGGGCCTCTCGATTACGAATTAGATCTCCCAGTCGCGATGAAGATTCACCCTATATTTCATGTACAACTTCTTAGCCCACACAAAGCAGACACACTCGGATGTATACTTCCTCCGCCCCCACCAGTTGAAATCGAAGGCGAAGAAGAATGGGAAGTAGAAAAGGTTCTAGATTCTCGTCGCTATCGAAACCAACTCCAATACCTAGTCAACTGGAAAGGAACAACCACATCAGAAAACACATGGCAATCTGCAAAAGACTTGGAACACGCCCAAGAACTCATCGAAGATTTCTATCTTGCGCATCCATCAGCAAAGACGTAGCTACTGTTCTGGGACGAACAGCTAATAAAGGGGGGGATAATGTCACGAGTTGCCCCAACACGTTCATACATACAGATACTATACGGATACATTTACATACATAAAGGAACATTCTAGCAAACAGACTTTTAGATACATTGTCACGTGACCTGATTACTCTCGTATCATGTGGCTTGGTCCCCACGTGACTCATTAGTTATTACGCTTACGAACGCCGAACGACTTCGGACTTTTACATACACATCTCTGACTCACCGGGCCCCGCTTCGTCAGATATCTTACTGCATGTATTGCTAAGCCTTACTCATTAGGACCTATTATCTCACGACTCTTTAGTATAAGTACATAGACCTGTCGACAGAGGATCCTCAGCTTATCCTCTTTGTCTTCAGGTATAGTCTACATTTCACTTACGTTTCACAATGTTAACTTTGTCTTCAGACTTACGTTCGCTCTCGACAACGGTCGATCTCTCTCTCTCTCAACGTCTAAGACACCAACCTCGCTTATTAGCACCACGAAGAAGCCCTTTCGGGATTACGCACGTTACCTCGTAACATAATGTCCCACTATTCCGGACCTGCTCTAGGCTCAAGGCCTATTATTAGCACCCGCTTTGTCATGCTCACTCAGTGGGCTCCACTCAGCTCCACAATCTGCAGCATGCTTACTGATAGTATTACAAAGATTCCCTTACTATAGGTTTATTCTCTCACAGACTTACCAATCCGCAGTAGGTCTAGTAGTATATAGTTAGTACCTTTGTACGAGGGAGCTCTCTAAGTTTTTCCTCTTTGTGATACGTCTTATATTCATTTGTCCAACATCCACTTCTTTGTGTGACTAAGCTGTATTCCAGTCGGTGGTTGGATATATACGTCGCAAGGGTTCATTGGGGGTGAAGATACAATAAGTAGTCCACTTGAGTGTCATTAGGGGAACAAGCCCTTCTGCCTTCTCGTGCCAATCAACCTCCACCGCCGGAATGTGTGTCAACCTACGCTTTGAGCACTGCCAAAGCTCAAGGTCAGGATACCGGGTAGAAAGACGGTAGACTTAGGAGTGTATTCTACATTTGGCCCTCAAACCATACAGGCCGTCACACATCATCCTTGTCCTTGTCCACATCATCTGTCTCGCCCCTTGTGTCTTCCTCAAGCTCCTCAAGCTTATCCACAATACTACCCAGGGGTATTAGCTCATGTGAGTGCCTTGGGCTTTGCTGGGAGTTTCTCATTTGCGGCTTTTGCTTGATCACAATCATGTTCCCACCATGAGATGTTGATCTTTTTCTGCTCTTGCCTACACCTCACCTTGCCTTGCCTCCACACTCGCTTCTCCTTTGAGCTCCCGGATTGACTTCCTCCTCTCTTTCTCTTTTGCCACAGCATTATCCTCCAGCTGTAATTTCTTCAGAGCATTGTGAAACTTGTGACTGGTCAGATGCCGCCTCCATCTACTTGACAGCAGTTTCTGCCTCTTAGTCCCTGTGGTCTCCTTCTTCTGCTCTTCAGTGAATTACTTTCGCTTGAGCTGTGCCAAGAACTGAATTCCACTCCTTGTTGTGTTCCCGAGCCTTGAGTAAGTTGGATCTCAGAGCTGCATTCTTTTCCATCAACTGCTAACATCTCTTGCAGATACTATCTTTGTACTGTTGTATGAGCATTTTGTGCTCAGTCTGTAGTGTGTGTGTGTGTGTGTAATAGGCATAAGTTATTATCACAAAATTAGGTAATCAAGTATAAAAACAGCAATCAAAATTCTATCTACATATTTGACACACCATTACCCTGGATTTTGAGTGCAGTCCTTGAGCCAACAGCTCACATATGCGATGTCTGGTTTCTAATTTTCAATATTTGAGGTTTTCCTTCTGAAACCTGATGATTCATGAGAGAGAGCTTGAACATCATATCTCAGTTTGCTAGCTGAGAAATGCATCTATATATTTGTACCACCTCATAGGGAGATGTGAAATGAGCAAAGTGTACACTAGACCCTCCTGAAGACGTCTCAGGAGCTCCTTTTTTGAAGTTGTACCCTATCATCAAGAAACTGAATGCACTTCAATGGAAACAGTGTATGGCACAGTTAGTCACTCTTTCACATGTGATATTGGAGCATTCTGCAAGCCCTCTATCTTATATAAGAAGTGAAATGATAGCTGTATGTCTGTATATAGCTAATTGTCACAAGTATGTATGTAATCTATGTATGTATGTAGATAAGAGGCAACTTGTGACAATAAGTATGGTAGTATCTATGGACCCCAGTTAGTTATTGAGCTGATTAAACAACTGGTAATGACACTCATGGAAAGGTATTGGTGTACATGTATTCATGAACTCATGATGGGAGATCATGTGTGATTTTGATTTTGATTTTAATATGTGCAACTTATCAGTGGGATTGGATGGGCAACAGCTACAATAGCAAACCTGGCAAGATGGCCGAGTGGTCTAAGGCGCCAGACTAAGGAGACCATTTCATTGGATGAATTACAACAGCACTATAGCTAGTACATCTGGTCCGAAAGGGCGTGGGTTCGAATCCCACTCTCGTCAGATTTTTTGCACCCCACATGTGTAACCAGCATAACAGTATTATAAATCAGCCAACCACAGTTTAACCTACAAGCAAACAATCATTTGTCTTCATTCATTTTTACAATCCCTTAGTGCTCTTCAAGACTATTCACTTTTGGGGCAGTTCTAATCTCCCTTCTCACTCACTCAGGCAAGCATGTAGGGCTAGAGAGGAGTATGAGGGAACACAGCTTCACCCTGACTTCAGCGGCGAAGCCCATAACAAAACAAGGTTACATTTTAGCAAGTTAATATAGGTAAGAAAGGGGTTAAGGTAGAAAGTGGACGGAATGCAAGCCCTGAATATCAGCAGCAACAGGGTGCGTGTCTGCACACTCCGGCGAAGAGGAGTAGTTGTAACCCTCAGGGCCCTTGGTGCGAGCATACTTGATTGACTAACTGCTTGAATGATATGGGCAGGCATGCCAGCTTCTGCAAGTGCTGTGGCACTGCTGGCCTGAAGGGAATGGCCAGACACATTGGGCTCGGGGAAATGCTTGCGGAAGCGAAGCATGAACCAACCACATGTTGGCACGGACCTGTCTGAACATAACCCAAGTGGTTGGTGGTAAGGGAAAAGGCAATCTTGGGATGAGAGATAGCATGTGAAAAGCACCAGCGGGTCATCAGTTGTGTCTATACTCTGGATAATGATGTGGTTGCCATCAAAAAAAGCGGTCACCCTTGTGGCCAGGGAAGAAGAAAGAGTATGAGTGGAAGGTTGCTCCAACCCGACCACTTACATTCACCTTTCTTTGGCACTCACACTTTGTTGAATGCAGTCTATGGCTTCCTCCTCTTCCTCTACCGCTAGGTGTTATGGAAGGCTTCCAACCCACCAACTGTTTATGCAGAGCTCTGCTGTTCCTACCCAACATGTAGACATCGGGATGTATTTATCCACAGATGGCTGATGTCTTGCACAAGATGCACCAAGTCTGCCGCGAAAAAAACGACACATAGAACCCAGTGATTTGGACGACAACTTTGCCAATTGGGACCCAGGAAATGGCGAAGATGAGGGGGAGAATTTTGATGAGGGTGATGTGGATGGGCAGGATAGACCTTCCAATGTGGTGTCCAACCTGGACCTACTGGCAACTTGCCAGCGGTACATAAGCTCTGTAAGTTGTTCATTGTGTGTTTCTCATATAAACTAACTTTTCAGGACCACCCTATGCTCATTTGGAGGCAGGAACAGCAGGGCTTCATTAAATAAAAAGTTGCAGCAACTGCTGCACAATAATTAATAACATCTGCAGCAATACCTGTAAAATTATTAATAAAATTTGCAGCTACAGCTGCGAGATTTACAAAAGGGGGTAGTAGCAATTGCTGAGATGTTATCTATTAATTGTACTAGGACCACTGAAGCTCAAGTGCGCCTGAAATTGTGCCAAGAAGAGAAAGTAGGAGTGCATGAGGGACGGGCTGCACTCCACGAGACGAGCACAACAGGGTTTCTAGAATGGGTTTACACATCGAGAAATCACAGTGAGTTGCTAGCCTTCTAATCTACTCATACATACACACTAACTAGTTTGTAGAATACAGATAGGAGTCGACACTGCCAACTCTGCACAACTGACAGCCAACCAGGCCAGCTTGCTTGAGGAGCGGTGTCTCCAAGTCTGGCGGAAACTGTGTGTCTTTCATGACATGCAGCATGTGTATATACCACACGCCACAGCCTTCATCCTGGCCAAGGATGAGCAATGCCGCTGCGAGGACCTTCCTCAGCCGCTGGCGGAGAATGTTTGTCTCTGGATGCCATCTGATTTACCTGCGGATGTGCGGCGGGCTGGATGTGTCGCCAATCTACCCGCCATGGAGTTGCAGCTGCGGGTTGCCCAATGCGACAAAGCCCTGGACGCCATTTGGGGCCACCTACACACCAAAAACACCTCATCAATCGCCACAACAAGAATGTCACCGGCCAGAAGAAGTTGACGTGCTCGTGTACCATCATCGGGCTGGTGGGTGACCACATCGTCATCCAATTCAAGAAATACACGCAAGCCCGCAAGGTGTTATTCAAACTTGGTGGGGTTGAAGAGTTCAGTGTGCGGTTCAAGGTGCTCTTGCAAGAGCATCTCATGCTTGACAGTGACAAGCAGCAGGACCGTGTGACATTGTGGATTTGATTTGCGGGGGACATTCCGGAAGACCACGATCACCGCAGTTTGCATGCATGTAAGTCTGCTGCTTCGAAGATCATCCATTTACTGATCATTTGTATTGGCTGCTAATAGCTGTACGGCGAGAATATCTCAAAGCACGGGCTCGGAAACACTGTTGGGTTGAGGAGGTTTCACTTCTGACAGAGATGTGCCACATCTTGTGTTTTCTCACATGGCACGCTGATTGGTGGATGGATCGGGATACAGATTGGGATGGGGTCCATCCCGACATCGCGGATGGGCTACGTGCATACACCTTGCGCCAAGCGGCAAGCTGCTGCAGCATCACTGAGCACTTCTCTCGCAAGTGGGGCCAGAGGCACAGTGGCACGGGATGCTGCCGCTACAACGAGCACATTATTAGGGCTTGAGGATACCATTATGATGTAAGTGGTGGCAGGGCGGGAGCGTGCCAGCGGGTCCAAGACTTCTAGCTCTGGGCGGATCATATTCAATTGTAGTATTTAGAGTTTAATGAAAAATGCATGACACACACACATTGTCAGCAAATTGTCGGACAGAACCACAGCTGCTGACAGGATTATTAATAAGCCATTGACAGGATGCCGGGCTATGAAGCAGAATACAATGGGTCATATTTACCATGTACACGGCCAATCTGTGCTAAACCTCACAGGGACCTCTTGGCGCCCCTCTTTGATAGGGCCCATTTTATCACCAAAATCACCTATATAGTTTATCATAGATTTTATGTCACACACTTGAGCCTCAGGGGATATGACCTGCCAGGTGTCCAGTAGACTGGCCATTTAGCAGATATCAGATAGATGTCTAGTTGCATAGGTAATTTAGACATAGAACTGGGGTCAGCAGGGATTCTGGTTTGAATGAAATATATCCATTTATTTATGCTACATACAATACATGGTACTAGTACTGTAATGACTATCTGAGATATCTACACATGATTGTGAGAGTGTTGGGATTATGCATTAAGGACACCAAGCCTTCAAAATGGTCTGTGGGCACGGGATTGGGGTGCAGGACGGGAGTGGGAAAGGGAAGGGAAGAATGGGGGGGTGCTGACTACAATGAGGAAGGGAATAATGTTGGGGGGTTGCGTCAATGCATGTGTGGGAGTACTGAGCCTGTGGTAGAAAAATGCAAGGGGTGAGGGCAAAGAACCATGAGTATAGCAATGCATTGGCTCACATGATTCAGAATGACTCCTTGAGCTGAGACAGTGGTCAGACAAGACCTAAGGCGAGGGGAGATGTAGCAGGGGAGAGGAAGGCAGGAGCTGAACTGTGAATGGTGGCAGTTGAAGGGTATGTAAGTTTGGTGTGATGTGTCCCGCGGGACGCCTCTACGGACTTAGCAAAAATTTTTGCTAAGTCTCGTCTGAGGCTCTTAGGTGGGGTGTGACGAGTTGCCCTCCACCACGTGCCACAATATCCATTATTCATTATATTTCCTTCACATCCCATGGTCTTCTGGATCATTCCACGAGAGTCTAGACTATGACATCATTCACCCAGATCGCTCTAGACTTGCTCTAGATCATTATGTCATCCTGATTACCTAATGTCTGACTATTCCAGACCTGCTCTAGGCTCAAGGCCTATTATCAGCACCCGCTTCATCATGCTCACTCAGCGGGCTCCACTTAGCTCCACATTGCGCAGCACACTTACTGATAGTATTACAAAGATTCCCTTAGTATAGGTTTATTCTCTCACAGACTTACCAATCCGCAGTAGGTCTAGTAGTATATAGTTAGTACCCTTTGTACGAGGGAGCTTCTCTAAGTTTTTCTTTTTTGTGATACATCCAATACTAAAGCTCTATCCAACATCACTTCTTTGTGTGACCCAGCCGTATTTCAGTCGGTGGTTGGATATATTAGTCGCAAGGGTTCAATGGGGGTGAAGTTACAATAAGTCCCATTCAAGTGCTATTAGGGGAACGAGCCCTTTTATTCCTCGTGACATGGGGCTTGCGCTGGATGTCTGATTGATGTTGTAGCCCGTATCAATGAGATGTGATACCTTAGAGCATAGTTTAGCCTTCAGCTGAATGCTGTCAGGACGTAAACCTTGGCTTGGTTTGTGATTCAGAGATCACTACAAATTAGGGCCAGTTAGAGCCTATTTACGAGACAGCTGTCACAACAAAGAAAAAGTGTCTGTTAGGTGAGAAAACAGTTGTCATTCTGGTGTGCTAGAAGACGATAAACTATATTTAGCTTAAAATGACCGCTAGTGATTATATTTGCAATCACTTTCTATGGTAACAACCAGTACATTTGGCAAATGCTTACAACTGGGGGTGCTGTTACGAAAAGGCCAATGACGAGACAGATTTCGAAAAGTGCATTGAGGGCCTCAAACAGATCAATGATTACCAAGTGTCAAAATGTGCTCACGTAATGACCAGCCGTGCACCCTTCTCCAAGCTGTCCAGGACTCTCAACACAACCTCTTCCGCTCTGACTGCTGCTTCCTCCTCCACTCACTCTGCATATGTCGCCACACCAAAGCCGCTCACGGATCCAGAGAGGGATTTGCTGAAGGATAATGAGGGGGTGCTATAAATGTCACCTCCCATTTGTTGGCCATAGGTCTGGTCAGTGCGAGACGGGCTTCCCGACCACCATTTTTGTTGTCAATTAGGTGTACATCAACTCGTTCAAGAAGGGTGCTGACAAGTCAAAGGCGGTCGCCGCTGTCGTAAACAAGTATTGTGGTCATGAGAACAACCGCTCCACCCGCTTGTCTGATAGTCATCGTGCACAACGCTCCACTTCCCCTGTCCATACTTCTTCTCGCTTTTCTATCTCTCCCTGCCGCCGTTCACCGTCACAATCTCTACTGCGCTGCCGGTCACATTGTGGATGCGACTCCTACCGCTCTGAGTCCGTAGTCCACTGCCGGTCGCTGCCCATCAAGTATGCTCGCACCAAGGGCCCTGAGGGTTACAACTACTCCTCTTCGCCGGAGTGTGCAGACACGCACCCTGTTGCTGCTGATATTCAGGGCTTGCATTCCGTCCACTTTCTACCTTAACCCCTTTCTTACCTATATTAACTTGCTAAAATGTAACCTTGTTTTGTTATGGGCTTCGCCGCTGAAGTCAGGGTGAAGCTGTGTTCCCTCATACTCCTCTCTAGCCCTACATGCTTGCCTGAGTGAGTGAGAAGGGAGATTAGAACTGCCCCAAAAGTGAATAGTCTTGAAGAGCACTAAGGGATTGTAAAAATGAATGAAGACAAATGATTGTTTGCTTGTAGGTTAAACTGTGGTTGGCTGATTTATAATACTGTTATGCTGGTTACACATGTGGGGTGCAAAAAATCTGACGAGAGTGGGATTCGAACCCACGCCCTTTCGGACCAGATGTACTAGCTATAGTGCTGTTGTAATTCATCCAATGAAATGGTCTCCTTAGTCTGGCGCCTTAGACCACTCGGCCATCTTGCCAGGTTTGCTATTGTAGCTGTTGCCCATCCAATCCCACTGATAAGTTGCACATATTAAAATCAAAATCAAAATCACACATGATCTCCCATCATGAGTTCATGAATACATGTACACCAATACCTTTCCATGAGTGTCATTACCAGTTGTTTAATCAGCTCAATAACTAACTGGGGTCCATAGATACTACCATACTTATTGTCACAAGTTGCCTCTTATCTACATACATACATAGATTACATACATACTTGTGACAATTAGCTATATACAGACATACAGAAGCAAAAGTAATTCACTGAAGAGCAGAAGAAGGAGACCACAGGGACCAAGAGGCAGAAACTGCTGTCAAGTAGATGGAGTGAGGTTGTGCAAGTGTAAGCTTGCAGCTTACAGCATCTGACTGATTGGTGCGTTGTAGCGCACAGAACTAATCATGTTTATGTATATTTGTCCCCGAGCACTATGCTGAGCACTATGCTTGCACTCGGAACCTAAACTAGACTTAGCTTAGCCTCCTCCTATCCCCTTGTTACTAGCTAGTCCTTAATTCCTATAAACTTGTCATGTTTCTTTCTCGTTCTCGTCTCTCTCTCTCTCTCTCTCTCATCTGTAGTTTAGGTTGTCTCCTCCACAAAAGGGAGCAACCTTGCACTTTTTTTGAAACATTGATTAAGTTCAACCCCCCCGTTGTTCTTGATTTTCAACATTATTGTTGATACCGCTGCCGCCACCTACTCGATAGATCTGTTTCACAAAAAGTGGAAGGTTGCTCCCTTTTGTGGGGGAGACAACCTAAACTAGAGACAAGAACAAGAAAAAAACAGGACAAGTTTATGGGAATTAGGGACTAGCTAGTAACAAGGGGAAAAGAGGAAGCTAAGCTAAGGCTAGTTTAGGTTCCGAGTGCAAGCATAGTGCTCAGCATAGTGCTCAGCATAGTGCTCGGGGACAAATATACATAAACATGATTAGTTCTGTGTGCTACAACGCACCAATCAGTCAGATGCTGTATTGGATGTGACCTTCTGTGGGTCACAAAGTTTGAGCTTGTCCAGGGTGACAAGTTTACCCAGCTGCCTGAGGCCGAATTTGCCTGTAAGGAGAATAGGGATGAATAGACAGTCATTGCGCTGCTTGATGCTGTGTATTCTGGATGCAAGGTGATGAGCTCATGGGGCGGAGAGGGTGCTTGCACTTGATGCCCATTGAGCACAGCTTTTTACAGCCACATAGTGTGTGGGAAACAAGAGGGCTTTGGGTGGAGAATCGGACATCAGGGAAGAAATACTTGAGCTGGTGTGTAATGCCAGGTTGCAGAACAAGATACAGGACTGAACGGCTGACATGTACATTGCAATGGTTGATGGATCTATGGCACTCCTGAATGTGATGGTGTGCTTGTACTCAAGGTGTTCTTTTTTGTTTTGTTTTTGATTGTAACCTCCACTCATTCCCTATTGACCCAACTCCCGATACTCTCAGCCTCTACACAGTCTTCATGTGCCACTATATCAGCCTGAGGTATGTCAGTTCATACCTTTCCGGCATCACAAACCAACTCAAGCCTTTCTTCCCTGATGTCTGACTCTCCACCCAAATCCCTCTTGTTTCCCACACACTCTGTGAATTCATCCATATATAGA
This sequence comes from Athelia psychrophila, assembly GCA_001630335.1. Classification (NCBI taxonomy): domain Eukaryota; kingdom Fungi; phylum Basidiomycota; class Agaricomycetes; order Atheliales; family Atheliaceae; genus Athelia; species Athelia psychrophila. Next base: position 418,703 of record KV417494.1, on the reverse strand, counting down.
TAATAGTAATTGCTGTGTATTCATTGATTTAGGGGACCAGGTCCACTGGATCATAAACTGCGTGCCCCTGGGGTCAGGCAAGGGGGTGTGAATTGCTGGATGGCAAGACCAGGAGCAGCCACACATGTAGGTCCACTGAAGCGGTGAGGAGGGGTTTGTGTATTGTGTCCACTCCGAGAGAGTTGAACATATTGACAGTGTTCAAGTTGTTGGTATAGATGATGCCACACGATGGCGGCAAGTCAGGAGTGGTAAGGGCTCAATACAGGGCGGAAACTGTGAGAGCTTCATTCTGTTGGAAAAAAATCATCCGGCTTATAATGCTAAAAAGGATTCTGTGATTGGCACTGTCTCATAATGCCTTAAAAACATAGCTTAGTCTCATAAGATTGGGTGTTAGCTAATAATGTCATTTTAAGGTCACTAAATAGTCTAGCCTGCAGTCAATACATATGCCATTGATACCATCACAATTAGTGTGTGAGTCTACTGACTACTGCCCTGACCGGGTCAATGAACTGACTTGAATTGACATCTTCAATTTTGCAATTTTGTATTGCACACTGCACATGCAATTCACAACCAAATTACTTGATTCAAGTGTAGGGTGCTTGGACCAAGTACACCTTTCTTCCCATGTAGTTAGTTCCCCCAAAATGTGATGTTATCATTATGTTCCTTGCATTCCCGGCACCCATATGAAGATTATGTAAGCATTTATCACCCTGTAGAGCATATGCATGCTCTAGGTAGCACATTCGGGGTTTCGGAGCATTCTGGAGCTACTCGGCATCCGTCCCCGTTGTCCAGTTCCCAGGTCCGAGGTGTTTCCTGCACGTCCGAGGTTTTTGATGCTTGTCCGAGGTTTTCCGCCTGTGACCGAGGTTTTCCATCCGTGACCGAGGTTTCCGGCCCAAGCCCGAGCCCCCGTCCGCAGGTACGACTCCCTATCACCCTCGGTTCGAACTCCCAACACCCCCGACACTTTCCTTGCGCTCTACATCTCGGTCCGACGTTTTCCGGAGGTGACCGACATTTCGATGCTGTCATCCTGGACTTTCCAAGCCCCACGGAGGTTTCTGAGGCCCGGACGCCCCGCCCGGGCTCGACTATCACATTACCCAGTACACGAGGTATCACTGCATGCATCAGCGCATCAGCAGGAACTGCAACAGAATGATTCCCGGAACGGACATGAGCTTGTTTCTTTTGTTATGAGTAGATACACAAGGCGGGTTGCAGGCACGAGCTCTGGACCGGTCAGTATTGATGTAGAATATGCTTCGGACATGCCCTCCTTACCTTACAATACATATATGACCTTAGGTCGTCACAATAAATCACCTTGGTTTTCCCTCTAAATTGTGTGTGTCGCGTTTCTGTGTTCCAAACCTTTCCTCTGTGTCTGTGCATGTTCCTGTGTGTTTCAGCGTGTTCCTACCTCCGTTCCGAGCCCCGGACTGAGCCCTTTCAAGCCGGACTGCCCCACAATCACTTCGCTCCGTGTTGTGCATCGAGCCGACTAAGTTTCCCGATGTTTCTCTTTCTCTCAGTGTTTCTCCGTCCGCTGGACCCCGGTCTCTCGTCGTAGCCTTCCGGACATCCCTTCCATTCGTTCCCCATCACATCTGTTCCCCATCCCCTTCATCCCTCACCTGTCCCCCGTCTCAAACAAGACCCTCGGGTTGAACAGGCCTCCGAGTCTCCGGACCCGGACTCTGTCGCAAGCCTTCGGCTTGGTCAAGTGCAGTCCTCACCTCGGACACCCGCACACCACACTAAGAATCTCTACAACCCCTTATAAGCCCTATATAAGGTTGATATAATGTTTGAAAATCAAATTTTAATGTTGGTTCTATCTTGCCAAGATCTGCTGCCAAATCTAATGTCTTTTGACATCACTGCAGCCATTAATCATTGTTCTGGGGTTGCTAGGCAATATAATGTTTGGCCCGTAATTATATTGCACTTCTAAGTGGGAAAAAATGCTAATCCAAGATTTGGACATTATAATGCCAGCAGGAATTTTCCAACATTGAGGAAGAAAATGCTGTGCTTCCCTAGGACCACGAGGTACTGGACACTCGGAGGAGCATCAGGCACCAATAGGCAAACCCTTCTGTTTGTGTTGTCTGGTCCCCATTCAAAGGTGGAAATCAGATGAATACTCTCTGATGATTCAAGCCAGTCAGTGAACCAGTTGACTTTGTGCGAGAGTGACACACTAACCCAAATGGCCTGCCACAAGTGAGCCTTGTCAGTCATTTTTGTGTACATAGCTGAGATACCTGGTCACCAGAGTGGGTCAGTGTTTAACACCCAGTTCATGCTTCTGGTGAGCTGCTGGAACTCACACAACAGTGGCACTGGTCAATGTCGGCAAACACAAGAATAGTGACAAACAGGTCGAGGTGGGAGTCAGGCGGCATGGTGATGGTTATAGTGTTTGTGTTGACTTCAAAGCCGATGATGGTTGGGCATGGACCATATACCTGCTTGGCTTGCTCATGTGGAATACTGAGGCGGTCCCAGAGTAGCAGCAGACAAGTTTGCTATGCCGGGAGGGAGGTGTTGCATGGCCCATAGAACAGCATGTTATCTCCGAGGTCCCAGCTAAAAGTGTTGTTGATGTATGCGAGGAGCTCGAGGATCTGCTCAATGTGGATGGTGATTGAGATTTCAAGCCCAAAGAAAGCACCCCACAGCACCATACCAGCTGAAGTTGTTCCAATGGTCAATGTGGCACCCACCCTCTATCATCACTACCTGGTAAACCTGCCAGAGCGGTGACATGGGAAATAAATGGTACACCTTTGATACATCTGACTTGAATATGACAAGGCAGGTGGTGGCTCCATGGGTGGCTAATGTACTACAGCTAATATAAATTGGTTTATGTGGAGCTGCACTGCACAACAACTGCATGCCGCTGGAGTGAACACGTGGGCTGGCATGTGGCTGGCATGTGGGACTAGCACACAGGCTAGACAGATCTGGTGTGCATGTGGCTGGGTAATGGGTGGCAAGTGCATTGGTGAGCAAGCCTGGGCTGGCTGGCACTTGGTGCTGGTGAATGTGGTGGGAGTGGGTGAGCTCAGTGGAAATGGGTGAGCACAAAGTGGTGTATAGATTCTAGGTGTGGTGCATGAGTGTCCGAGATGAGGACTGCACTTGACCTGGCCAATGTGAGATGGGGTGAGGTGTGGGACGAAGTGGGTGGAGGATGGATGTGATGGGGGACAAATGAAGAGTAGGAGGGCTACAATGAGAGACTGGGGTCCGGAAGATGAAGAAACACTAAGGGAACAGGGGAAACAATAGGAAACTCAGATGGCTCAGTGCACAACATAGAGTGAAGTGATCATGGGGCAGTCTGGCTCAAAAGTCATTGGGCAGTGTGAGTGACTTTTGGAGCAGGAGTAGCTATCACAAGCAGCTCAAAAGTTGCAGGAGGCCCAGGCACAGGGGCCTTGACCTTCTTTGCCGAGCCAGCAGCAGCCTGTTTCTGAGAAGCAGGAGTCGGGTAGTGACAGTGTCTGCAACAGCAGGAGCACGAGAGCTCTGTCTGGGGGTGGTCATAGCCAACACCGGGCCTAAAAAAGTGTCAGAAACTGTCAAGACAGGCACAAATGACGGCACCTATGCTTACCTTTGGACTCCTCAATCTCAATCTCTGACTCCATGGGAGAATCAGGCCTGTAATGCTCAAATGTCCATTGGACGACCGGAGTTAGGCCCGTGGTGGCCTCAGGGATTGTAGACATAGTAGTATATAGAACCAGTCACTAGCAAATAATAGTGAAATGACAGTGAAAACAATGCTGTGAACCCGCAGTGAACAGCTTTGCAAACGAGAAGTCAAAATAAGCGCCCATACATATTTCCAGAAACAGTCAACTGAAAACGGACAAGCCATGCACGACGAAAAAAACGGTGCTGCCAAGGTTTTGTGAAAGCGCTGTAAGTATCAGCCAGCAATGGCTGCAAACACGAAGTGTATTTTTGCCCAGCCAGGCAGGGCCGAAATAATAAGTATGGCCAGAAAGCTGGGTTGGTTTTTACTGTGTTACACCATCTATCTACCCTTGCCATGCTATCTAATGGTATGTTGCTGCCTCATACTGAACATCCTAGAGACCCAACCAACTCATGCTCAGAAACTAGGTATGTGCTGTGCTGTGTCTGTAATCAGCCCTGTGATAGTAACATGAGGTGTGTCTGCCACTGATGGGTGAGCCATAGGCCAAATTGACTATACTCATGAGTGTGGGGGTGTTGTGCTTGAGGTTAATCAGTGCTTTGTAGAGCTTGTAATAAACCCCCCATCTCTTATAGAGAATGGTTAGAGGAATGTAATACAGGGCCGGAAGTTGTGCCAGATTGCCTCGCTTGCCCTTGTACTTCACAGCAACAATGATGTTGTAAGTGGCCACTGCATCATCTTGTCTGCCTCTACAAAGCTGCACTTTATGAGAGTCTATTGGCCCCGGTCTGTCACCAACAGTCAGGATAGGCGCCCAGCACACACACAATCAGTGGCTTCAAAACAAGCTCTTGCTCAGCCTAATTGAATCAAAACTGACAGAGATAACTGCACTCTAACCCATCCCTTCTATTTTCACTTTTTCATATGTGAACCTTTACTTTACTGTGATCACTGCACTCCATCCTGCCCGTTCCATTTTTTCTATTTAAGAGTGGACCAGGCAACCCCTTTTGTTAATTGCACTAGATGTCCATTAGAATGCCTGTATCTTTATCAGTTTTGATCAGGTTAATATGAGCAAGGGCTCATTTCAAAGCCACTGGTCATGTGCTTCTTATGGTCAGATTAGGCGCCCATACAAGCGATCATAAGCTGCAAGCCATTAATCCCAGTGAGAAACACATTGAGGCCCATCGAGTGTGAATGAGCCAAAAAGGGCCGCACAATCTGCCTCGCAAAATTTGTGCATGTCTCGATGGCCCTCAATTTTTTTTTTGAGTGACAGTGAGTGTAATCGAGCGAGATATGGCCGCTCGATTTCCTAATATGCGGCACAATAGCACAACAATAGCTTGTTTCCTGGGTTATTGAGGGTTATTGAGGGACATACCAGTGCGGTGTAGAGATTCTTAGTGTGGTGTGCGGGCGTCCGAGATGAGGACTGCACTTGACCAAGCCAAAGGCTTGCGACGGAGTCCGGGTCCGGAGACTCGGAGGCCTGTTCGACCCGAGGGTCTTGTTTGAGACGGGGTGAGGTGTGGGATGAAGGGGATGGGGAACGGATGTGATGGGGAACGAATGGAAGGGATGTCCGGAGGGCTACGACGAGAGACCGGGGTCCGGCGGACGGAGAAACACTGAGAGAGAAAGGGAAACGACAGGAAACTCGGTTGGCTCAATGCACAACACGGAGCGAAGTGATCGTAGGGCAGTCCGGCTCGAAAGGGCTCGGTCCGGGGCTCGGAACGAAGGTAGTAACGCGCCGAAACACACAAGAACACGCACAGACACAGAGGAAAGCTCCGGAACACAGAAACACGATGCACACAATTTAGAGGGAAAACCAAGGTGTTTTATTGTGACGACCTAAGGTCGTATATGTATTGTAAGGTAAGGAGGGTGTGTCCGAAGTGTATTCTACATCAATACTGACCGGTCCGGAGCTCGTGCCTGCAACCCGCCTCGTGTATCTATCCATAACAAAAGAAACAAACTCGTATCCGTTCCGGGAATCATTCTGTTGCAGCTCCTACTGATGCGCTGATGCATGCGGTGATACCTCGTGTACTGGGTAATGCGATAGCCGAGCTTGGGCGGGGTGTCCGGGCCTCAGAAACCTCGGCGGGACTCGGACGGTGCAGGCTGACAGGATCGAAACATTGGTCACCTCCGGAAAACGTCGGACCGGAATGTAGAGCGCAAGGAAAGTGTCGGGGGTGTTGGGAGTTCAAACCGAGGGTGATAGGGAGTCGTACCTGCGGACGGGGGCTCGGGCTCGGGCCGGAAACCTCGGACACGGACGGAAAACCTCGGTCACAGGCGGAAAACATCGGACAAGCATCGAAACCCTCGGACGTGGGGGAGATACCTCGGACCTGGGAACTGGACCATGGGGACGGATGCCGAGTAGCTCCAGAATGCTCCAAAACCCCGAATGTGCTACCTAGAGCATGCACATGCTCTACAGCGGCTTTCACATTATTTACTGCTGCGGGTTGGCTGCTCGGGTTATTCAAATTGCACATTTTGGGTTGGTTGAAAATAATATCATTGAATGCTACATATTGTTGTGCCGACTTGTACACCACTACTGTACACATGAAAAAGACATACTACATATTCTAAAGCACTCTATGTAGATGACGGGGATCTATGTACAAGTATATACAATGTATCATATATCATACTCCCCATGTACTTACATTTATCTTAAATGGATTGGGGCCAATGTAACCACTGAACTTTGCTCAAATGTGGCCACTGGTGAATAATCTGCATACCATGCCCCCCCCCCTGATGCTATTAAATTATTCCAAAGTGCAGGATGTCATTTTGGGACCCTAAATTGAATTTACAGCCCCTTTATTTGACTATAAATGCAGAGAGTGAGTGAAAATGTGTGGATTTGCTGAATTTTGGATTGGAGTTCGGCAAATTTCCTTTTATGTTTTTGGCAGAAACCCACACTATGAAATGATTCCATAAATAAATTGATGGACTCCAAACTGTGTCTGTGTGTGTTCCTGTGTGTTCTTGTGTGTTCCTATCTCTGTTCCAAGCCCTAGGCCCCTGTGCCTGGGCCTCCTGCAACTTTTGAGCTGCTTGTGATAGCTACTCCTGCTCCAAAAGTCACTCACACTGCCCAATGCAAGGAGAAGATAACCAAAGGTGTACCTAAAAAGCTTGGGCCCATTACCATTCTGATATCGGCATCTTGGGATGAATTTATTATCCTGCTTGTCAATTTGACCTTAGCTGAAGCTCCACAGAATCTCGCCATATCTACATTTGAGTGGCACCATCTCAAGCTGAACACTTCTCCTTGTATCCCACTTATGAATGTGAATGGCTGGGATTCACTTCAGAAGCAGGTCACTCTTATGACTAGCCCCAAGACCCCCCCTTTCTTGGTTCTCGAGATGCTTTCTCCTATGATTCCGGCTGGTGCAGCTCCAATGGTACATTCTCTCTATTGGTTCCCTTTGTATCTTTACTTAGTCATATGTACCAGCCTGGTGTTTACAAGAAGGTATGTAACTGATATTATCCTATCATAGCCCTAAAACTTATATTTTCAACAGGTTAAACTTGATGATGATCTCGAGTCAACTGCTACTGCTCTGGCTGAGAAGTATCTTCCTGGGCTATGTGCTATGCATCCCACGGTGGCCTGCTTTCACCACCATCCTATGAATCTGCATTTCAACCTCACTGATCGTCCACATAGACTTGTTTGGGCTGCCTCTATTGTAAGTGATTGTTTACCGTTTCAATTTTCGCTTTCTCACTATTCATTTTTATAGTGTACTGGTGCAGCCACCATGGAGAAGATTCCCATTGGCTCCAACTTGTTCAAACCAAGCCAGGCCATCAAGACAAATAATACTCCTGGTACCACTACCACTCCAACCACTCCAAACACTCCTACCACTCCTACTGGATTGCCTTGTACATCTCATGCAGTACTACCTGATCCATGCTCCTCTTCGCCTCTGATGGCTGACTCAGCTATCTCCATCACCAACTTCTGTGCCACATGTGGTCTCAATGCTGCAACAGCAGATGGTCTTGATAATCTTGGATTTCAAGTTGGTGATGACTTGAAGAAGGTTGACCATGAGGATTACATTGGTGCTGGCTTCAAGCCTTTGGCCCAGAAGTGTGTCCTTGTTGCATATGCCAAGTACAAGAAGGACAGCATATTCTGAATGATGAAACCACTCCTTTGCCTTATCACCTGTAACAGTTGCAGATGCTTCATAGAGTGCAATCTCTGGAAATTCTGCCTCAGACACTTTTTGCCAGTGGTGTCGAATCCATGCTTTGACTGAGAATGTATGAGAATTGACCCAAAAAGGTGGGAAATTGTTCACCACAGCTGAAACTCTCTTTGATTGGGTTGAAATCAGGAGAGTACGGAGGAAGAAAGTGCATGGCACATCCATATGCCTCCACAATCTCTCTCAACCTCTGACTTGTGGATGGTGCAGTTGTCCAGGATGAGAACACTATGGTCTTGTGGGTGAGGGGTCATCTTGGGGAGCTGAGTATATTTTAGCATAATTTGGATGGATAATCAACTGTCAGTATGTACCACATCATTCACAGTGAAATCGAAGAACTCGTCTCCATTGAGCAAGTCAGGAACAACTCTGGTTGCAACATAGCATCAACACTGAGGGCTGCAACCATGCTAAATCTCTCTCCACAGACAAAGTTTGCATCAATGGTGGCATGTTCCCCAGCAGGAGCCTGACTGTAGTGGTGATACAGAGTATGATCATCCTTGCTGGTCTCATCCATTGTCACGATCTGGCTAGCCACAATGTTTGCTTGCATGTCTGCTCTCCAATCCTGCCTTAACTCCTCATCTCTCTCAGCTGCAGCCCTGCGGAGTAGTTTATAAGTGACACCACAGTTTTGAATGATGTTGTGAACTGTGGTGTGACCAATAGCAGCATCATGAGCCAAAGCTACCCACTCCTAGATTTCATCCAAGAACATCTCGTGAGGGAGCTTCCTCTATCAACGTCAAAAGGTCATGGGTGTGATCTGCATTCAGAATACGGGGCCACCCTTGGATCAGTTGGTGGGGGGTGTAAGACCCTGCCGGCGATCTGCAATGCAGCAATGAAAGTAGTCTAGTAACAAAGTTATATTGTGAACATAAGAAACGGAAAACATACTGCATACCTAGTAACAAAGAGAAGAAATCTAAAGAACAAGAACAAGAAGTTTTCCAGTAAGATATAAGATTGACCGATGCAGAATAGCCCCTAACCGGCTGATCGAACACTCAGCCGGGTTCGCGCGCCCGGCCGCTTTCACGAATGGCTGGTCTGGCCAGCGCGTCAAACATCCGGCCAAAATAACATGAATCCGAACCTCTGCATCTCATATCTTAACAGGGGGGGATGACAGAACCATGGGCTGCAAAATTGGCCCGCCAGCGATACAAGCTACACTCAGAGACGCCAAAAATGTCGCAAATGTCGTCTGGGATGTAGCCCTCGGATAACAGATAGAGAGTGCGGTCTTTATGTCTTTACTGATGTGCCCAAAGTATAATGGCAGGAATTGTAATCTATAATGATCTTCGGCGATAATCAAAATAGGCGCCCATCATCATTCCAGAAATGGTCGATCAAACATGGATGAGCCATGCACGGCAAAAAAATATGGTGCTGCCAAGGTTTTGTGATAGCACTGTAAGTAGACCTACTAGGTTTACTGTATGTAGTTGGGATGATTCATGGACACTGTGCAATCCTCTGGTGTGGGAAACACCAGAATCACCTGTACCTGTTGCTATGGGCACCCAATCCGAAAACGGTTCCTGATTCGGATTCTATGGAAAATTCTGTTCCTAGTGATATAGGATACACCATATTCAGAGGGGGGGAAATATTTGTATGAAAGCCTGTGAACAGACTAATTGGGTTGTACCATGGGAACAGGTCACACTCAGCTGGCACTGTAAATTTGTATCCAGCTGGCACAATAATTCCGTGCCCAGCCGATGTGGTGATACAAACAAGCCCGCACATGCATATTGATCGCTCTGCTTGCCATTGGCGGCACAATATTATTGTGCATTTCACGTGTTCGGCTGTACAATGGTATCATGGAATATAAATTCATTTTATTTCAAATCAAGTATCTAGTTGTAAATACAAAGGGGCTACAGAAAAGTAAAACATATGGAGCTACATGTCAGATTCATCCAAGAGCAGATGCTGCATGATAACCAAACATGAAGGTATATCAGTTGTAAATTTCCCTCAGCTATGGCATGCCTTGCAGAAGCTGCATTGTGTGCATTTCCTCATAATGCACTATGCTGGATAATAGATGGATGAGCCAGCATAGTGTGACCAGTTTGATGCCAATACTGTGTACTTAAGGACACTTTGTATGTCATCTTGTGTGTTCTCGGTCAAGGTGACACAACCTTTCAGGAATTTATCCCCAGACGCACAGCCCAATGTAGTGGCAATGTGATTGAGGAGTAGATAATTTGTGACTACTGTTTTAGATGGCAAATTAGTATTGGCAACCCAGCCACAGCTGCACAATGCCCTTCCAAAAGAAGGTTAGAGTTATCAGCAAACACATTGGTGAAACTATGGACAGTAATGGTTGGAGCACCATACCTCATGGACCTTTGGAGCATTGCAAGCATTATGTATCTCTGTCCCTTGATCACAGACAGAAAGTGTGTGTGGCACTACACCACCACCCTGTTGAAGGCTATTGAAATGGAATGGTATTAGAAGGAGTTAAACATTGAATAATAAGGAAGGTGGGTGTAAAGCATAGACAGGGTTGGGGTGAGCACAGAGAGACAGTTGACACACTAGAAGCAAAATTAGAAAGGTAACAAATTATCAGTCAAAATACAAACTCATCTAGAAGCAAAATCAGGAAACTGATGAACTTCCTGTCACTCCTAGAACTATATGCTATGTCGTATTTGGGCACTGTATTACTACTGTTTTAGGCATGTCACTAAGTACCTGAAGCGGATTAGAATAATGACCAAACAATGTTCCCCATCTAGCTTACATGACAAATTACATCATAGTTAGTATTATCAGTGAAGATCATGAATATTATGCGCTTATTATTGTATACACATTACAGTCCATATTATAAGTGAGGATCACTAATATTAGAGGCATATTAGAGCCCACACTTGTATTATTATGTCCTTTTAATCATTACATAATACAGTATAATGTAGGGGCCCTTAGAATGCCAGAAGTAATTTTCTGACAAAATCTCCTTGAACAACTTTGTCCATATAAACAAGGAGCCCATAGGTGCCTATTGATCCACAAACATGAAATACTTTTGTGTCTTTGTGGCACATCACCCACTTCTCCCCTAGCTTCACAGCCTCCCTTGAGTCTACCACACAAGCATTTTACATGTGTTTGCAGGCCCAGTGCCCGATGTATCACCTGTGCTACCCTATCTACTCGGAGTATTGGTAATATCTGAGACAAATCAGAAGATAGATAACAAAAGTCCAATACATATGAAATATATCTAGTGGAATGTGCTTCCAAATCATTAGCATTATATTTTAGAGGAATTGGGTTGGGGTAGAACAAGGGTTAGAATCTCGCCACATGCCGAAGCATGAGGCATGGAGAGATCACAGTCTATGGCCAGTGTGAGTGAGGTGGTGATGCAAGCTCTCTTGCTCTCACACCTCCGCTCCCTCACAGGCTTTGAAGCTGCTCCGTCGCTTCATGCCCTCTTTCTTTTTTTGTTTGCGGTCTGTCAGGAGCTCCCTCCTATCCCCGGACACACTTGGTTTTGACCCTCAGCATCGGGCTTGCTTTCCCGGAACACCCCGGCTGCTTCCCAGCCTCGCCATTTGTGACACCAATGAATTGAGACTCTCAGCTACCGAATCCATCACTCTCATGCCACGCACATTCCCCATGGAACACATCTCCACTGACCCCGGTGCCCTCCAGTGCCCGGATTTCACCCTCCAGGAATGGGCAGTGACCTGGGACGAAGTCATAGCCAGCAACCCCAACACCACCCACGCCAGTGTGGCCGCCATACTGGCAGTTGGCTGGGGGGCTGCAAACAACGAGCAGAAGAGACACTGGGCCGCCCAACAGCTGGCAGACCAACAGGCGGAGCAGGTGAGGACAGACAGACAACAAGTGGAAGAGCTCAGAGAGGAAGAGGATAGGGAGCGCAGGAGGACAGATGCGGCAGACAACGAGAAGAAAAAGTACAAGCAGAAGTTCCTCCCCATACCCGATAGACCACTCTCGGTTGACCTCGTCATCCACTTGATCATGTAGTCCGTGCGAAACACCCTGAGGAAGGGCAAGCTGGTCGAACTGTACTTTTGTACCCCCCCGGGCATTCAGGCCGCACTATCAAACCCAAAATGGATGCTTGACGCCTCCTCCATAGGGCAAGATGAGGATGGCAATCTGATTGTCACTTCAAAGGCAGACCAGCAGACGGCCAAAGGTCTAATCCAGGACGACAACCTCTCGATGGGACAGTTTTGCCTGGCAACCCCCATATTCCTACAGCAAGCTGTGCTGGCCGGCTGGCCGGAGGACCACCTCCACATGTTTGCCCAATTCTGGAGCGCACTGCAGAACCACTCGTGGGGCTGGCATACCGACCCCCTCAGGGTCCGTGGCAATCCCCCGGCCAGGGTTATTCCCTGGTGCTGGTTAACGAGACTATCCTGAACCAGACCTCCGAGGAGATATACTACGAGGAGCGCAATCAGAAGGACACCCCCCACGACACCCTGCTACATCGTGAGTTCGCTTTGCACATGTGCCCCAACAACCACTAACAGTCCCTACGCTTCCTCTCCCCCCCGCTTTCCCCATCGCCATTCCGCACCTGCGTGCACTGTGTTTGCGTCCCTGACGGCCCAGTCTCGCGCCTGAATCACGCTGTGTCCACACCCCCGTGTTCAACACCGCACCCCCCTCGCATGAATCACGCTGTGTCCCCCTTGGGTGTCTCCCTTCACCCACTGTGTTGTGTTCGACCCCGACACACAGGCGCTCAGCCCTCTGCAAACAACTCCCGTCACCACACTGACAAACGACACGACAGGAGTGATTCCCGCTGATCAAAGGACAGATGTGGAAGGGGCTCACACAGGAGGTCGCCCTCGCTGAACCACGATGAGGGACACCGAAGCCGTGAACAGAGAGGGGGGTTTTTCAGGCGGCATGGGTGACAGTGCCACACCCGTCTGCGCGGTATGTCTCAGACGCCAGCCCAGCCATGACATGTGGAAGTGTCAGGCCACGAAGCTCTGGGACGGGTCGGGGCATAAATTCTCCAAAAGAATGTCCGCTGGGCACCTTGTCTCCAAGAACAGCAACACCCCCCTCTGCCTCGACTGGCAGCGCCCAGATAGCTGTCCCGTCCGCGAGCATGGCACCCGCCATCACCGCTCAGGGTGCGGTGATGTTGACCATGGAGCTATGCAATGCCGTGGAGCGCAGAGCGGCTAGAGCACTCTCTACTTATATCGCCGACTGCCCTCCAGAGAGCCGGCCTAGCTAGTAAATATGCACATATCCCCGACGGCCTCCGGCATGGCTTTAACATTAGCATGCCCAGTATATATCAGACCCAAGCCCCACCAAATAGACCCTCCCTAGACGAGCACATGGACCAGTTCTCCACTATCCTAATGAACGAACTTAATACAGGCAGATACATTGGCCCGGTTACAAAAGAGACCTTGGAGCAGGTCATCAGCCCATTTCAAACTTCCCCTTTGTCCATTATACCCAAATCCACACCAGGAAAATCCAGACCCATACAGAACGGCTTGTATCCACTAACCCCATCCGCCGAGTTTCCCAACCTGTCAATCAACTTGCAACTCGACATGGACGCTTTCCCGACCACTTGGGGGACATTCATGAATACCACGCTACTGATACATCACCTACCCCCTGGAGCTCAGGTGGCAACTCGCAACGTGAAAGAGGTGTACCGCACCATACCCATCCACGTGTCACAATGGACCGTGAGTGTGGTGCAGGTAACAGACAAGTTCTTCATAGACACTGCCCTCTCATTCAGCGTAGCACCCGCATCTGGAATGTATGGCTCACTCCGGAACGGCATCATCAACATCATGTGCTCTGGGGGGCGCCAAAGGCAGAGCCGGTCATCACAGCGGCAGTAGAGGCGGAGCGGGGATGGCACTGGTGTGAGGTCAGCACTGTAGGGCCGCACTGGGTGTCTGAGGGTGGTGTTGGTGGTGGGCGGGGTGTTAAAGTGGGAAGGGGAGTCCTCAGGTGCGCACCGCCTCTGTTCCCATATGTATGTATTGATTGCTCAGCTCACAATCGGTGGCATGATATTATCGTGCATTTCACGTGATCGGCTGTACAATGCTATCGTAGGATATGTAGTAAAGGTGTGAAGATCACTAGTTTTGTATGGTCCAAATCACAGACTCAAAGTGTGTTTGGCTAGCTCCGGTGATTTGAGTTTTCCTACCTAGTTCTCTTCTTGACAGATGATCTTGCAACTCCAGTATCATGTCATCATAAAACTTCTGAATTGACTCAGCACAAAATTTGAATGGGAGAGATGATTGAGGGTGTGCAAAGTATCACAATCAGCCTTTTGTGATTCCAGCATCATTGGACACTTGTTTGGGCTCAAGGCTTGAGATTGGTCCATTTTGATCATAAGCTGAAACCCAATACTAAATTATTGAAGGAAACCATGCAGAAATGAGCTTGGAAATGAGGGTTCAGTGTGCATGTTATTGTGAGATATGTTTGGTGTATAATAAGTATAGGGCACATATTACTGTGCATTGAGAGAATCTGCTTGGCCCTCATCATTTTGATTCATAAAGAACACTATCATCTGCAAGAGTGGGCCTGAGCACAATTATGACCCACGGCCGGGGGGGAGCTCTTTAACCCACACCATGCATGTGCATGTAACATCATAGAGCACATATTCAGGGTTCTGAAAAAATGTTTCAGAATTCTTATCGTCCCCCCAGACTATAATAATATAGATTTGAAATCTCGCCTTCCACCAACTCTTGCCGCTATTCACAAATTTATCCAAGAGAATTATTTGAAATCCTCGACTATCAAGAATTCAAAGGCCGCATGGACAAGGCATCCTACCAAGACATTGTGGTTCAGCAAGAGGGAGCCTTGGTGACAAGCCTGCCTCAACTTGCCAAGAAGGTACAAGCCAACACCAGGTGCACTCAAATGGTCGGCTGGAAGACAAAGATGCAAGGAACACTTATTTTCTACTTCAGGGCCGGGGCCGGTCTCTACACAGTCACTGTCTGCTACAATGTGTTCCTACTCAATGGGATAATGAGGAGTACATCTATGTTGGTACATTCTTTTTCCCTTGAGAAGTTGAGGGCAATTCAGAGCTGGCATAAAGACACAAGGCATAGACATTTATAGTAATACATGTTACAAAAGTGTATTAGCAAAACCACAAGCACATATTAGAAGCCCACATTATCATCACCATCTTGCAGCTCTCTGAGCTCCAAGATTGTGTCGACAGGATACTGCACCTCTTCCAAGCAGGTCTAAATCCATCCACAACAAAGGTGATGTACCCATATGGGTACCAACTTGTTTCACACATATGCTGACCGTCACTGACAATCAAATAGGTGCTCATAAAGCGAGCATGAGCTTTAAACATTTAACGCTACACTTTATGGCAGCCTATTGGCCCTGGGCTGTTGCTGACAGTTGGAACATGCACCCATGGAGCGCATAATCAATGGCTTCAAAACAAGCCTTTGCCCATCCCAATTGAATACAAACTGACAAAGATATCATACATCCAGCCCAAGCATGAAAAACTGAAAATGGTTGATGGTTAGGTGATAGAGTGGAGTGGTCAAATGAAAGTATAAGCATCAAGGCAAGTGTTTCAGCCCAGCCCAGTGGCTAGGGTGCCTTAGTCCACACTCATAAATCCACTCTATCACCAACTCTCTTTCATTTTCGCTTTTTTATAATGCCAAGACCCTGTGGCAGTTGCTACCAGGGGGTGGGATGGGACCAGCAAGCAAATAGATGTGATAGCAAAGTGGTAGCAAAGGGATGCATCTTGTAGTTAGTGTTGTAGGCATCACTGTTTCTGTTAGCACACATATAGAGTTTGAGTCCTACAAGGAACCTCCCAGTATTACCTTTGGCACCTTTGAACTTGTGGGCATAGGCCCAACTTTTTCCACACACACTTTAGGCTACTCGTTTTGGGGTGCTCTAAGCATATCTACCTGTTATCGGATAAGTATGCTTAGAGCACCTTGGGAGCATGGATTTCCAACACTTATCCATGGGTTATTTTGTGGTAGGTGTGATCTGAGGGGGGGTTGTGGTAGGTCTCTTTGGTAGGTTTTGCTGTGGGCTTTGGTATATCCCTATAGTAGGTTCTGGTATCCATGTTAGGTCTCTTTGGTAGGTAGAGTTGATTGGTGTGGGGGTCAGGGGTGACTGCCTATTTAGGATAGCCTCACCCTGGGAACAACATCCTTATCTGGAATGCCAGGTGCCTGGATGTGCCTGGAGTGGGGGTGGAGGGGTGGAGGGGTGGTATTTGAAGTAGGTATATACTGACCATATTGGTTATTTTATTCAGAGGGGCTGCTATATATTGTCTTTTACAGCATGATTTGATAAGCATAATGGGCTATGTGTCAGCCAACTTATGGCATATACAGTGAAGGATGGGCCACTGAAACAGATCACCCAATGAAACACTTCCCAAATTTCGAGCTTCCACCACAAGCACCACTACTTCAGGCTCCCTCTGAACCAGGTCTCTTAGACCCCTTAGACCTGAACTGAAAGGGGTCTAAGAGACCTAAATCTTGAGGCAGGTCCAGGTCTGTTCTGGTCAGTTCTGTGATTGTCTGTGTATTGACATGCCTACAGGCCTGTTGAGCTCAGCGGACTGCTATAGCAATTCGCGTATCCAGATAGAAAGAAGTAAGGCTGGCCTGGGAGTGTGTGAGCACTGTTCATAGGGGTGGATCTGATGGCCACTTACTGGTGGCGAGGACAAGTGGTGGAGGAGGAGGAGGGACACATAATAGGATGAATGGAGTGCAGAGGGTGTGTGAGGGGGGAAGGGAAGAGACACATAAAGACTGGTTGGCCAAACTGGGTGTTACTTCCCATAGCGACAAGTCTGGACACATCCTCTCAAGGTGACAAACCTGGACATGTCTCTCACGGCATCCAATCTGGGTGAATTTGGACTTGTAACTTATTCTGCTGCTTTATCCTGCCTGCAACTCCTCACTCGCCTACCTCTTCATCCAACCTCCTCTCCCTTCCCCCCAGTATAGAACATACCTCGGTAGACTTTGAACCAGCACGTTCAAGTCAATTCACTACTGGCCAAATCTCACTACAGCAACATACTCTAACTTGACATCATGCAAAATCCCACGATTGGCGAAGACACAACTGGTTATCCCGGTGCAGACTTGCACAAAATTAACCCTTTCAACACAATGAAACCTTTGGCTGTGATGACTTTACCCTCTGGCCGCAGTGGTATCACAATCCCATCCCCTACCTGGCTTACATGCCACACAAGTGGTTTCTGCACATACTGACGACTAGCTAACTCCTTGTGCCTCTCTAGTGGTCACCGACACACACAAACATCTAGCTGCCGGAGTCAGAACTCTCAAATGAAATTGGGGAACATGATAGCGGATTTGAAGGGGAGGTTGGTGGAGGATACCTAGTGTATTCTCAAGAAGCTGGAGGAGGGAATGGGGATCAGTGCCGTTGCCCACCCTGCAGCCTGGGCTCAGAGCAAACATGTTGTTCATGGCTGACGGACATGGCAGGGACACTTAAAGAACAGTGCATGGAGCTCGCCAACTTTCAGCACACATTCTTCAAAGTCCAAGGAATGGTCAACTACTACATATAGAAAACCAAGTGTTGGGATAGTACTCTGGACTCAATGCCAGAGCAACCGGAGTGGGTGCACGGCTGCTTTGTCAAGGACAAGCAGACCACTGGGATGTTATTGTTGGATTATATAGGGCAAGCAGCACGTGTCACGCCACAATTACATATTAGTCAGCACACACTACTTACACGCATTACCGTAGTCTATACAACTCAATTTTGTGTTACCACGTCTGAGTTGTAATTATTTGATTCACTACTTAATTCACTACTTAACTAACACTTGTTTATAGTTCTAACTGTCTTTACAGGTAAATAGAACAATACCACAGTTTCGTGTTACCACATCTGAGTTTTCTAACTGTCTTTACAGTTACAACAGTCTTTACGGATTCGCCCTTCGGTCTACTCGAACCCTCCTCTCGCTGCTGTTCGTACACACCCCCAAGAGTTTATCAGGTCATGAGCTCCCGCGACCCCTCCGACGTACCCTCTGGTAGCAGTTCGTTCCTCTCGCAACTCACCAAACTGCGTGACGACGGCAGTAATTGGATTACCGGGAAAGAGAGGATAGAGACATACCTAGCCAGCAAAAGGCTGTTCCGCCACGTAGACGGCACTGCATGCAAACCTCCCAAAATCATATATCTCCGCGAGGCCCCAGTCGGATCACTCAGTGAAGTGGATGCTGGCAGTACGGGTCGTTCACACGGAGAACGGGCAGATTCGGAGCAGGAGTCTCCTATGATTGCATCCCTCGATGGCAAGACTGCCGCGACGGAAGAGGAACTCGAGAAGGCCGAGAAAGCATTCGAAGATTGGATTGAGAAGCAGGCACAGGCCCGACAGATCCTCTACCACTGCATTTCAGACCGGCGGCTCCTCGAGGTGAAGAGTTGCACTACCGTAGCTGCTGTGTGGACGAAGCTGTGTGCGATGCATGAGCAGAAACCACAGGACCACTGAGCTCACGATGTCCTCCAAGACTAGCAGCTCTGCATTGTCTGCTGACTTGGGTGGTCAGAAAGGAAAGCGAGGTGCCAAGGCCAAGGCCAACGCTGCAACTCCAGAAACCGAATGCTATAACTGTCACAAGTTTGGCCATTATGCGAGAGAATGCAAAGGCGAAGGCGGAGGAAAGGAAAAGAAAGGATGGGGGAACAAATCGAAAGGAAAGGGAAAGGGAAAAGAGACAGCAAATGTGGCATCATCAGACAACGATCCGGGTAATTATGCATTCTCAGCAACATCCGACTTCTCTAATGTCGCCAAATCTCTCAAACTCCCCCGGTCTCGATGTGGCGCTCTGATTGATTGCGGAGCGAGCCGTCATTACTCCCCCAACCGCGACCTCTTCAAATCCTTCACGATGATCTCACCGAAACCCATCCACTGTGCAGACGGAAAGTCCATAGACGCAATTGGCGAAGGGGACATGGAAATGCAGCTGCCGAATGGGGATAAACACGAGAAGATCACATTAAAGAATGTCCTCTACATACCCAAGATGGCATTCACACTGATCTCCGTGGCGTGTATAGATCACGCCGGCCTATCACTGACGATCAAGGGTGGCATGTGTAAAATCACGACCTGCGGAACTGTCAAACGCACCATAGCAACTATCCCTGAGTCATGCGGACTTTATCGAGTTGTGGGCCTGACTCTCCCCGACTCCCTCAATGCCTCCAGTGCCGATCACATAGACTCCATCGCTGAACTTCATCGCAAGATGGGCCACATCAGCCCAGCCGCATGCCGACATGCTGTCAAGTCTGGACTTGTAGCCGGCATCAAACTCGACTTGAGCTCGAAGGCCCCTTTCTGTGAGACATGTGTTAAGGCAAACATGCCGCACCTCCCGTACCCCAAAGTCTCGCTGACACGAGCCAAGATCTACGGAGAACACATAGTCTCCGATTTGTGGGGCCCTGCACCCGTGATGAGTATAAACAAGAGCTTGTACATGCTCACGTTTACAGACGAGAGCACACGGGAGACCGCCACCTATTTCCTCATGAAGAAGTCTGATACCTTTGAAAAGCTGAAGTCCTATAACACTTGGCTCAAGAAACATCGGAACAAGGACAGAATCAAGAACATCTGCACCGACCGTGGCGGTGAATACCTCAGTGATGAAGCAAAGGAGTATTACGAGGCAGAAGGAATCCACCACGAACTTACTGTACACAATTCCTCGTCGCAGAACGGCCTCGCCGAGGTGCAGAACCGGATCTTGGTCAAGATGGGCCGTGCCCTACTTATCGGCGCTGGCCTTCCGAAGTTCCTGTGGCCGGAGGCGTTTAACTTCGCCAGCTGGCTCAAGAACCGCCTCCTGCACTCTGCTCTCCCAAGCAGCACTCCATTCACCGAAGTGCACAAGAAAGCACCTGATCTGGCCGGTCTGAAGGAGTTCGGCTGCACGATATACGTGAAGGACAACGATGCCAGCAAGATCAACGTACAAGCAAAAGAAGGTCGATTTATGGGGTACGACAGCAACAGCAAAGGTGTCCGCGTCTACTGGCCCATAAAGCGCTCAGTAACAGTCGAGCACGAGGTACGGTATAACGTGGACGAGGTCCTCGTACCAGCTGACGAACTTGGTGATGAAGGGGAGTGGAATGTAGCACAAGAACCTAGGAACGAAGTGGAGCACGACAGCAACATCACTCAGCCCGTCCGAAGCTCCGAGACCCACGAGGTCTAAAATAACGACTCACCTTCACCTCGCATCCCTATTACATCTCCTCTGACTGCTCCCACATCTCCCAGCTCAATCCCGCTTCCGAGCTCTCCTTCCCCGACCCCCCCAGACATCCCTCAGCGTCTCCCCAATGGTCTAACCCCTCCCGAGCCGAACACAGATTGTGGTCATCGCACACGTCCACCGCCCGGCCACTTCGCTGAATCCGCGCACATCGTGATTGATGAGTCCGACCCCACAGACTGGGGCTTCCCCGAACTCGAAGCCTGTCTTGCTAACGACTACAACGACGGCGAGTATGCCGGGGCTTTTGCAGCACAACCTGGCGACAAACCTACATGGCGCGAGGCCCTCAACGGGCCCGACAGCGCGAAATGGTTAGCAGTGCGAGAGAAAGAGATGAAGATGAATGAAGGAATGGGGACTTACAAACTCATCTACCCTGTCCCTCGTGCGGAAATCGTGCCCTCCCACTATGTTTGCAAGATCAAGCAAGACGAGATGGGAGCAGAGCACAAGCACAAAGTGAGATTGGTTGCCGGAGGTGATCGGCAGATCTACGGCAAGAGCTATGACGAGACTTGGGCGCCCGTTGCGACGATCGACACACACCGCACCTTTCTCGCTCACGCCACTGAACGTGGATGGGTTACTCGACATGTAGACTTCAAGTCTGCGTACCTCAACGGCAAGATCACCGAGAACATTTACCTTCGGATTCTGGAGGACTGGCTGAAACCGGAGGACAAAGGGAAGGTTGGGAAGATGGCGAAAGGACTATATGGACTAAAACAGGCCGGAAGGGTATGGTACTTGGAACTAAAAGGGACGATGATGGAGAAGCTGGGGTTCAGCGTGATGAAGAAGGATCCCACGGCTTTCATCAAGCACGACAGGCAGCGGGATGAACATATCGCGATTGCCGTCAATGTCGATGACATGGACCTGATCGCGAGCTCGGATGTCGTTGCAGATCGATTCATCAAGGCGATCGGCGAGTGCTATCCCATCAAGGATCTTGGTGAGACACACTATCTACTGGGCTTCGAGGTCAAACGTGACAAAATTGCGCGCACCATCTCGTTAAATCAAGGTGCTTATATTGACACCATCGCGAAACGTTTTGCTCTGGATCTCGCCAAACCTATCTACACCCCGATGGAAACTGGCGCTGTCCTGCACAAAGATCAGTGCCCACGGACGCCGCATGAATACGAGCACATGTGAAATGTACCATATCGAGCAGCACTCGGTGCCGCCTGGTACGCTGCCATGATCACTCGACCCGATGTAATGTTCGCACTTTCGCTTCTGTCGCAGTTTGCACAGAATCCCGCTGGAGTCCATTGGCAAGCGCTAAAATGTGTCATTGTCTACCTCAAAACCACGTGAAACCTCTGGCTTACACTCGGCGACTCGACACCCGGCTGGACAGCTTTCTCCGACGCCAATTGGGCCTCGCAGCCCGGACATCACTTGATTTCCGTGTATGTTGCATTGCCGGTGCCGGCGCAATTAGTTGGTCCTCTAAAAAGCAATCCATAATCACCCTCTCGAGCACTGAGTCGGAATACATTGCACTTACCAACTCCGCACGTCAAATCACCTGGCTTCGGGATATATGGGCCGAACTCACTGATTCAATTATCGACCCATCCCGCCTTTTCACGGACAACCAGGGCGCGCTCGCGCTCGCGCAATCTGGGGCTTATCACGCCCGAACCAAGCACATCGATATCCAATACCATTACATTCGCGAGGCGGTCAAAAACTGCCTGATCTCACTCAACTACTGTCCGACCGAGGACATGACAGCCGACATTCTTACTAAGGCTCTCGCTCGACCTCAATTTGAGAAGCTACGCGGAATGCTCGGCCTACGCTCCGCTTGAAGGGGAGTGTTGGATTATATAGGGCAAGCGGCACGTGTCGCGCCACAATTACATATTAGTCAGCACACACTACTTACATGCATTACCGTAGTCTATACAACTCAGTTTTGTGTTACCACATCTGAGTTGTAAGTATTTGATTCACTACTTAATTCACTACTTAACTAACACTCGTTTATAGTTCTAACTGGTTACAACAGTCTTTACGGATTCACCCTTCGGTCTACTCGAACCCTCCTCTCGCTGCTGTTCGTACACACCCCCAAGAGTTTATTAGTTATGGAGGATAAGAGCACCTGCATATCTGGTCAGCGACAAGATCACCATGTTGCAGACCAGGATACACATTGAGCACCTCAACACAATTTTTCCTGAAACCTAGCAACTATGAGGGCGAGAACATTGTCCTCAATATCAACGAGTCATTTCCACTGGTATATCACAACACCCCATGAAGTACCACTTATTACCTGGTGATGCAACACTTCTCACATGTGCACTCTGTCACAGAGCATCAGACACCGAGAGGGAACATCCTCACAGATGTCAGGAGGTTCACTGGTAGTCTGAACTTTTGTTACGATCCAACACCGTCTGTACCAGCTGGGACGACTCTGCAATGACTTTGGTGGATAGGTTGAAGGCATACTGGGGAATTGAGGATCAGCTGGGTTATAACCCGACGACCACATTCTTCAGCTAATTCAACCCCTTCCCTGAGTGCAAGAGTGATTACAGTGCCAATGAGGGTGTCTGGCGGGGAGACAAGGAGAATCAGGGAAGGTAGAACAAAGGGCTTGCCATTGTGAGAAGTCTACATGATGTGGGCATTTCATGGCCCATCAAAGCTCAAAGACACTTGCTAAACTGATCTTTCGTGCATTAAGAAGAGTTAGAAAATCTGCTTGCAGAAACAATTGTCCAGCTATTCTACAACTGCTTCTGGTGCACCATGATTCCTCCTCACCGCATGTGGCCTGTCACCAGTGCTTGATTGTGGACTTCAAAATATTGTATACATATTGTTTTCTCAATATACTGTGTTCTGATTCTACTGAGCTCCCTCACTCATACAATGTTCGACTGGCTGTGGTATAAATGCAGCTTGAGACCATGCTGCAAGAGTTGAGCCATCTAGCTTGTGGTTTCTGAGATACAAGACACAAGATGTGGAACAGGGGATACTTTGATATGGGATCTGGGAAATGGCAGTGATGCACAACTGTGAGGCAGATCTTGAATGTGAAACAATAAGGTTAGTACTGGGGTATAAGTTTCTTTCAATGACACCAGTGCCGCTCCAGGACTTCACAAACAGGTAATGGATGTCTTACAATGATATTAGGCCAGTCAGAACAGGCCAGTCCCATATTTGTGAGACAGAACCAGGACTTGACACACTCAGGACATAGCTCAGTACTGCAACTCTGCTGTGCCTTGGAAAGTTCCAGCACCCATCATGCCAAAGCAGAAGTGGCCTGTTATGACTGGACTAATATTATGGTAGGACCTCTATTACATGTTTGTGAAGTGCTGAATCTGCATTGGTGTCCTAGCAGAGCCTCAGCAATGGTGATATCCACCCAAAATTAGCACATTCACTCTATTCACCCTTCTGCAGGTTGAAATAAAATAGGCAGCAGTAGAGACACTCTTGATCCCAATTTCACTATACAATACCTTGAATTTGAGCTCTGCACCATCCTTATCCCCCAGGTATTGAGCCAGATATGCCCTTATCAGTTGTTATCTACATTAGTCACATAATCATTACATTGACATTTATGATCACATGACCTGTCAAAATTGTGTTTAAAGTGGTTGCAAGCCCAGTACAGAAACTGTATGGGATGTGTTCTGCTGGATGAGGAGATACATTAGACTTGCTCACAATGTACAGGACCAACCAGCTCTTGATTGAGGCTTGGACCAAAAGCATAGTTGGGCCGGGACAGGATTTTGCAAAATGTGGTGTGCTCACAGAGATGTCAGTGACA
This sequence comes from Athelia psychrophila, assembly GCA_001630335.1. Classification (NCBI taxonomy): domain Eukaryota; kingdom Fungi; phylum Basidiomycota; class Agaricomycetes; order Atheliales; family Atheliaceae; genus Athelia; species Athelia psychrophila. The sequence goes on along the minus strand of KV417494.1, from coordinate 394,440 downwards.
TGATTTCGCGTAGGCGGGCATGTCTACGGGGGCCTATTTAGATAGCTAATGCACAATTCAGATATACTGTGGTCAGCAGTTACCAACAATGTAACTATTGGCCACCCATGCTATGGGGTCCATGACCACAAGGAACCCCTACACTCACAGCACCATTAGCACCATGAGAAACACAAAGGTAAGGACAGCATGTGAGCTATCATTGGGTGCACTGATTGTGCCAGTCTGAGACATTCAACATGTGCAGAGATAGAACATCACACACTTGGCACATATGGTGTTGAGGTGGACACAGTGATGTTCCAACCATGTGTATACACACTCGACAACAAGGCTGATGCAGAAGATGTAGACATGGCAATATGGCTTTAGCAGTAGGTGGGGTCATCAAGATTGCCACTATTGACCATCCTAACAAATCCAAAAGCAGCAGCCAGAGGATTCGAGCACACTTCAGTTGATGATGCACCCGTAATGAACAGATATGTGTTGCAACCTGTGGTGTTATCTTTGGACATGCAACAATGTTTGGTTTGAAAGGGGTGAATGCTGTAGACCTGGAGGTCCCGCTATCATATTCTGTTCCTCACCCAAGTGTCACTATCTGGGATCGTTTTCTATTTACAAGGCTGTGTGCTCCCTGTGGACATTGTAGAGATTCTAGGTGTGGTGTGGGTGTCCGAGATGAGGACTGCACTTGACAAGACCAAAGGCTTGCTGCTGAGTCCGGTTTCAGAGACTCAGATGCCAGTTCGACCCGAGGGTCTGTTTAAGACGGGGTGAGGTGTGGGATGAAGGGGGCGTTGGATGGATGTGATGGGGAAGGATTGGAGAGAAGGTCAGGAGGGCTATGGCAAGAGACCAGGGTCCAGAGGATGGAGAAACACTAAGAGAACGGGGGAAACAACAGGAAACTCAGAGGGCTCAGTGCACAACACAGAGTGAAGTGGTCATGGGCGGTCTAGCTCGAAAGGGCTTGGTCCAGGGCTCAGAACAGAGATAGGAACATGCTGAAACTCACAAGATCTAATCTGGATATCTTATGTAATGCCTTCAAAATGAGTGCTATAACAACCCTATTCTTTCGGTATTGGCGATGATTTATCGGTAAAATGGTTAATCCCTGATATCAGTTGATCCAAAGATTCCCCCACCAATCAGGTGGCAGATCTGGAATCCCCTTGAAAAATGCTTCCAGATAACCTCCAGATCATACCAATAGGAGCACATTTCATGCTTGTCTTGCCCAAGCAGGTAACAGAGATAAGAACACCAATAACCAGGAGCTATCAGCCCAGCCACATATTGGCAGCCTTGTGGCAATCCAATTTGGTGGCTACCCAAATTCATTTTCAGCCACCAGCCTGGACCTTTTAGTGAGCCAGTGCAATCTGCCAGCCAGAGCCACATCCCAATCAAAGCAGCCTGGGCTAATGTATTACAGCAATTCTTTCCATAAGTAGCTGTAGCCGTGCTTAATCAGTTTACACCAGGTGCACAGGTGAATCTGTGCTATGCACAGATGTTGAAAGGATTTTGTAAAAGATTTAATGTAGTATACTGTGTCTGCAGGGGGTACAAATGGAATAAAAGATTCAAAATTTTCTTCATTGTCTGTCCTAGCAACAGACACAATTGCAAGATTTAAACTCTGCACACTCCCCAGATATGAGAACTGAATTGAATAATGCATTGCGCAGAGTGCAGAGTTTAAATTTTGCAATTGTGTCTGTTGCTAGGACAGACAATGAAGAAAATTTTGAATCTTTTATTCCATTTGTACCCCCTGCAGACACAGTATACTACATTAAATCTTTTACAAAATCCTTTCAACATCTGTGTATAGTACAGATTCACCTGTGCACCTGGTGTTAGGTAGCCAGGCCCACTGTATATTTATCAATTGATTTGAAGAAGAAGCAGTGTCAGAACGAGAGCAAAGGAAATTAAAAACAGTACAAACTGAGTGACGCTTTTGGTGATATTTTCTCTGTAACCCTAACCCTAATTATAGAAAATTTTACTACCTGGGACAAATTATATTTGGTTTTGTCATATGTATTTTATTTCAGATGTTACAACACATTCTTCAACTTCTCCATCCTAAACTGAACAGAACTGATACCACCCACCCCAGACATGATATACATTATTAGAACTGGAATTTCAAGAAGAGTTCAAATCTGCACCATTCAAAATCTTGGCTATTCTCTGACAGCTTCTACAGTAAGATTGGTACACAACTGATTAGAAACTGATAAGTTATATACATCAGTGGTATTCATGAACAACATAAATAGTTTATAAAGACCATACAAGTGAACTAAGCAAGTCAAAATGCAGGTCTGCCTTTTATAGCTAGGGTTAGGGTCAGAATCTGACACTAAGCACCTGGAGATCCAGGTCCAGGTCCAGTATCTCATATCTTAATAGTGCCTTGAACTGCATTAAAGGAGCAAAAGAAATTGCTGGGGAGGACCTCAGCCATCCCCTAGGTCCCAGATCTGGACCTGGACCAGAGGAAGCCTGAAGTGTGAGTTTTGCTTTGATACTTTACTCTTTGGAAGCTCTCTGAGTTGTTCCACCACTATTACAGTCTATCAACTCTACCTTCCTCCGGTCAACCCAGTCACCAACTGGCCAAAGCAACACCATCCTAAGCAATAACATCTGTTTCTTGTCTTCCAGTTTCCAGCACACCAAGACTTCCATCTGCTTATTGTTGAGACACCTTAGTGAGCCCACTGCTTTCCTAAACCACTGTGCAGCTATCTACCACCTCTACCACCATCCTGCAGGCTAGCTAATATAAACAATGCACCAAACGGGATGATCAGGGGAGTCATCTTGAAAAGATTTCTTCTAGGCAAGGTTGGTCTCCGGATAACCTGATGTGATGGGCTCTGGTTTGTCATTATTGATGTGAATGCTGTGTCATTGTTTCATTTTGGGCTGTTTAGTTGAGCAGGGAGTTCATGGGTGTTGTTTGAGATGCAACTAAGAGTGAGCATGGCCATGCCCTTTCCCGTCTATTAATATGAAGGTCTGATAGTCCAAGGTCCTCTTCACATACACACCATTGTCCTGTGGTCACTCAAATTTGAGCTAACAGCAGATATTGCAAATAATATATAATAGAGGCAAGTCATGATACAAGCCTTTATACCACAATTTCTTCCCTTGAACATCCTGATGAGATTCTACCAGAAGCTCAACTGGCTCTGAAAGAATTTGTTACTCTTGCTCAGCTACCCCATACATGAACCACTCTACTGGATCAAAATGCATTGGTGGCAGCAACATTTGTGTGCTTCTGTCGTTGGGATAACACGTGATTTGTGCTTCTCTGTGCATTTGGCAATTTTCTCTCAATCTCCATATATCAGGACTTTGAAGGTGGATGATCATTGTCAGTCAAACAAAGTGGTTTTTTGGATGTGTACACTTCAGGCTCCCTCTGAACCAGGTCTCTTAGACCTCTTCGACCTGAACTGAAAGGGGTCTAAGAGACCTAAATTCTGAGGCAGGTCCAGGTCTGTTCTGGTCAGGTCTGGTGCTTCCTATATGCTCTATACAGCACCCCATGCATTCTTAGATGCCACCTGGTGGAAGTCTCTACCTCCTTGTCGCTCTCGGCCTCACCATCCTCCCCACTGGTCCCTTTGCCCTCACCTGCATCTGAATTTGTAGGAATCCCCATAACATGAGGTCTGCGGTGGGTTGCAAGGGTGTGTTCAAGCTTGTTCTTGGGCTTTTGTCACACATCATTGATTGAATCGGCGAAGAACATAAAGAGAAACTGGCCCTCCGCCGTCCATCCTTGTTTATTTTGGTCTGACCACGCACACAAGACTCCCAGTTATCCTTCAGTTGCTTATAGGTGAGCCGGCTGGGCTGCTCGCAGTTTACCGAACCCCCCTCAGTGATTGTGACTATCCCTTGAACATTTGCCGAAACCCTTTTCCAGGGCATTGCACCTTCCTCCCGGCCGGATTGGAGATCTGCAGTAGGGGGCTGTTTAGATTAAAGTCATCATCATACTAGAACAGCAAACTCCCTGAACATCTGCTTGCAATACTCCCGCCAGGCAGGTAGTATCCTCTCCTTTGTCCAATTCTTGGAGAAGGTTGTCAACATAGGCGCTGGGAGAGGCGTCTCTGGAGAGCTGTATCCTGGAGGAAATTTTCTCTCTGTAGTATTAATGGGATCTTCCATAATGAATTTTCTAGCTTGAACTTGGTATGACTGGAGGAGAAAGATGAGTGGAACTGATAGCTCTGAGGAGATAATGATATTCACAACTGTTTATTATCATCAGTCATGGCATGCCCTGAGTTCCAAGCCTCCAGCATTTCCGCCACTTTCCGTGTCTCTCTCTTCCCCAGACTGTCCTCTACATCTTGTAGGGCTTGTCTGGAGAATTGAACTTCTTCTTCACCGAATCCGTTTTTTTTCCAGGAAAATCTTGGCAGTTCTAGCCTCGACACGGTTGGCGAACATAGCCCTGATGATATCCTTCTTGTTGTACTTGGCCTTGACGGTTTTGGGTACAGGAGCCTTGTGGGTGGCCACATGTATAGCCTTCGGTTGCCTCTGTGTGAAATAACTTGCCAGATGCTAAAGGATAATTCAATCAGCTCACCTGAAACGTGATAATAGCAAAGATGTAAAGACGAACCCATCTAATATCTTTCTCTTCAGGGAGAAGTTCGGTGAAATTAGGTGTTGCAGCGGCCCACTCCTTCAGGGTGTCCCTCATCTCCCTCAGGAAAGCCTGTTTGGTGTCGCCATCTGCCATGCTGTTCTATGCCTCCAAAAAAAAAAATTGGTCTGTGCCAATTTTTTATTATCTTGGGTGTTGGTGTTGATTTTGATACCATGATTGAGACAAACTAATGTGAGTTGACCAATGGGAGTTAAGTGATAAGAGTGTGGCAGTGCAGGTGATGCGGCCTGATCATTCCAACTATGTGCTGGTTGCCAAATTTGAACAAAGGCCAATGAGCTTTGGGGACTGTGTTGTATGAGCTCCCACACATGTTCCGCATGAGCTTCGACTGATGTTCTGTATGAGCCCCGACACATTTCTGCATGAGCTCCGACAGAGGCATCATATCAGCTGGGAATGGCAATTACATATCAGCCCGACGATGCAATTGCATATCAGCTGACAGTGCAATTACATGCAATCTGATGAGATGTAGGGTCACCGAAGCTGCCCGGAGAACATGTGGTAACTGCAACACAAATATGGGCATAGCTGCACCCATCTGGCATGACATATTATACATCCTCATTTCAAAATGGCATACAGCACATCACAGGGCGGCATTGTGATTAACTTAAGGAAATTGTCAAGATAAAATGCTATAAGGAAACTTCTAAACTACTATGGTACTATGTGAATATGAAGTGGCAGAATGGAGGGGCCCTCTCCAAACTAGTTTCATATTGTACACCCTTTACATGAATAGTACACTAAGAAAGAGTCCATTATGAGTCCATAAATTTATTTATGGACTCGTTTCATAGTGTGGGTTTACGCCAAATGTGTGTGCTCGGAACGCAATGTTGTCGCCCCATAAAAGGAAATTTGCCGAACTCCGATCCGATATCCTGCAAATTCTCTCATTGCCGTTCAACCTCTGCATTTCATGCCACCTAAAGGGACTGTAAATTTTCTTTGAGATCCTTATATCTCATATCCAACTCCTTGACCACAGGAAACACTAATTGGGTTGGTCATTCCGTGCACAAGTCATGGCATTGCAGCTCCGGCAGCAATGCCAAGTCCGGTTTCCGATCCGGAATTCTGCACCAAGTCCGGTTTCCGATCCGGAATTCTGCAAATCCACTCATTTTGACTCACTCTCTGCATTTAATGTTGGATAGGGGTGCTGTAAATTCGATTTAGGGTCCCACAATTACATCCAGCCCTTTGGAATAATGTAATAGCACCAGTGGGGCGATGGTATGAAGATTATTCAGTGGTGGCCATATTTGAGTGAAATTCAATCCAACCTGGGCCACTAAACATAATTCTAAGTATGTAAGGTATTGTAAATTTGAATCGGAAAGTGCAGCATCAGTGGCTTTCAACCAAGCCCTGGTTCATCAATATTGCACTGAAACCGACCAAGATGCAGCAATTTTTCTGTATTTTCCATGTTGCCTGCTCCTTGTTGCTGATGGGACCGCCCACAACTGATGCAGCTAATGTTACACCACTCAACCATTGCATAATCCCTACCTCAATAATCAAGACACTAGGCACCCATACACTTATATCTTAGTGAGTTCTGAGGAACAAGGGGTCATTGGAAAGCCACTACTGTCAGCAATATCTGGCCACCAATTCTGCCCTTCATAGACACCTATTTCCAGGCTCAAACAAAATTCCACAAGGCACTGGAAAAGTGCTGGACCGTCACTGACGGTCAGAATAGGTGCCCCACACAAGTACAGAATCAGGGATTACAAATTACAGCTGTTTAACTCAAACAAAATTCCGCAAGGCACTATAAAAGTGCCAGACCGTCGCCGACGGTCAGAATAGGCGCCCACATAAGCACAGAATCAGGTATCACAAAATTACAGCTGTTTGATGAATCCTTCAACTTGAAAAAATGCTGTAAAAGCACTGGTCTGTCGCCGACGGTCAGAATAAGCTTGAGGTTGGTCCATTTCAATCATAAGCTGAAACACAATACTAAAATATTGAAGGAAACTATGCAGAAATATACTTGGAAATGAGGGTTCAGTGTGCACGTCATGGCAGGGACCTCAGCAGTGCACTCAATTCAATGTTTATGTGCAAGATATGTTTGGTGTATGATAAGTATGGGGCACATATTACTTTGTATCCACAACCATATGGTTAACCAGATGTTTCCACCCTTTGTGGGTGTGATTGTAAGCCTGCCGCCACAGGCTTACGCTTCTGGATGTTTATTCCCACACACTGTTTGGATGTTAGCTTAGGCCTTAGCTTACACATTCTGTACTACTCTTTCTCAATCACACACTGGTCTTATTTTCTGTTTCTGTCTGATTATCCGCTTGGAGTGTTTTCTACTGCAGAATGCAGCAGATTTCCAGTAACTGGGCGGCTATTTTAACCGTCAGACTGGGGCCAATAGGCTGCTATAAAGTGCAGCATCAATAATGTGAAGCTTGTGCTTGTGTTATGGGTGGCTATTTGATTGTCATAGCACAGCTTAAGATTAAGTATCCACTCATCAAGTCTCCAGTTGAAATTGGACTGAGTGCTGGATATAAACTGTGTATATATCTGTCAGTTTTGATCTAGCTGACATGAGCAAGGAGAGCCTATGCCAACTGTGGCTGATGATCAAATCAGCCCCCATAAAGTGAGCATGAGCTTCAAACAATTGGTGCTACACTTTATGGCAGCCTATTGGCCCTGGGCTGTTGCTGACGGCTGGAACAGGTACCCATGGAGTGCATAATCAATGGTTTCAAAACAAGCTCTCGCTCATCCCAATTGAATGAAAACTGACAAAGATATTATACATCCAGTCCAAGTATGAAAAACTGACAATGGTTGATGGTTGGGTGATAGAGTGGAGTGGTCAAATGAAAGTATAAGCACCAAGGCAAGTGTTCCAGCCCAGCCCAGCCCAGTGGGCAGGGTGCCTTGATCCACACTCATAAATCCACCCTCATAAATCCACTCTATCACCAACCCTCTTCTATTTACGTCTTTATTATTATGCTAAGACCACTTAATTAGTGCAATGTGTTTGGCTGTGGAGGTTGCGACCAGGGGATAGGATAGGACCAGTAAGGACCTTCTACAGAAGGCAAGGATATATATGTGATAGGACACATTGCAACACATTGCCAACTTAATCAAACAGTTACCACACAACCAAACCAAGTGTGAGGCGACCGTGGGGTGGTCCACTCCCAACGGGCTCAGTCTGGGGCTCATAACAGGTATGAGAACACACTGAAACACATGGGCACACAGTCAGGCACAGTGGAAAGCTCTAAAACTCCAAAATACAATGCACACAATTTTAGGGACAAACCAAGGTGATCACTTGTGACGACCTAAGCTATATATGTATTGGAGTCCTTCCCTGCAACCCGCCTTGTATATTGATTCAATACAGGTGTGGTAGGATGTGGTGTGGAAGATGAAGAATGACAGATATGAATAGAATGCTAGGGGTCGTCTTGGGTTGAGAATGGGCACTGAGGAAGGGGAGATATGTGAAGATAAATGACTGGAGCATCTCCAGGGATAGTCCGTAGGCTGAAACTTGGCCAGTGTGCAATCCAAGGGTAATATGTGGTTCAAGGAGGAAGTCAGCAGAAGTGGAATTCAGGGCAGGAGAAAAGGGCCCGGAGGTAGGCAAATGACTTGATGAGAATAGAGAGAGAGAAGAGACTGGAGGATGAAAAAAAAAATCCTAAATATGTTCAGACCGCCTAATTAGCTTACTAAGAGATATGCTTATTGAGAATACCCAGAGCCCTAGGGTGAGGGCGGACTCGTACCTGCCACGCTTGTGATGGCCCACTCCCCCCAGTGATAGAGAAACATAAAAAAATGATACTGTGCATACCTAGCAGGAACCTGAAAGTGCTGCTCAGCTTAGGCTCCAATAAACACGGGGGACATACCAGATCTGAGCGCAAAAACAAAGGTGCCCCAAGGAAAGGAACCTGCAACAGACATCAGTGAGAGCCAAATGAAATAAATGTGGTGCACCGGAATCCAAGTGTAGAAAAGTTATCCCTGTGTGCAGAGGGGAGGGATGTGGCAACACAAGATAGGAACCTGTGGCAGACAGTAAGTGTGAGTCAAATGAGCCAACACGGCACACCAGAACTATAGCGGAGAAAAGCTATCCCCGTGTGGAGAGGGGAGGGATGCGGCACTGAAAGATTGGAACCTACAGCAGATAGTAAGTGTGAGTCAGATGAGTAAAAACGCCATACCAGAACTCAAGTAGAGAAAAGCCGTGGGCAGAAAAGCTGACCACAAAGAGCACACCCCCTTCAAGCCCAAACATCCCCTGCTATCTAGCAGACAGCAACCCTGGGGGTATGCATGATTGTGCTGAACTAAGTAACCCCCAATATCCCTAAGCTGATGGTGTGCTTGTAGCTGCACACAATCATTCAGATGATGGCAAGCATAACACACTACATAATCGACCTATAAACTCCCCCAGAACTAACATGAATCCTGAAAGTCAATTCCATAGTGCAGCGAAGCTCCACTGACACGAGAGAAAATATGTGAAAGGTACATCACCGGGTCAACAGCATTCTTGTCAGGAAACAATGACAATGAACTCCTGAGCTGTTGGGTATGAGTGTTGCGGGGTCTTGCGGATAACAGACGACAATAAGTAAAGGATAAGGGGGGGAAAAGCAGACAACAGTGAATGACATGTCAAGATTAAGACTCCAACACATGTTTAACGATGTTTACTTCCGCTCACGGCAGCTGTGCGTATAGGAAATACACGATCATTTTACCTTAGCTTCTTTTCCCTCTGGCCCTCTTCTGCCTGACATCTCCAAGCTGCTTACCCATTTGTCTGTCCATCCACTGGCACTGGCCATGCCATCCACTGACCCCTCAAACCGCTAGTGTCTCCTATCTGTCATGGAAGATCTAAAATTAACTTCAAGGAAAAGTACCGGTGGCGACACACCTAGGCGCCAGCTGGCCCGCAAAGCTGGAGGAGCCCTAATCGCAACAGCGGCAGCAGCTAGGCCAACTGTACCACCATATCCACAGAGGTCACCGTTGTTGAAGCTAGGCATGACTGCATCGTCAGAGCCACAAGCAATGGTGTCATCAGAGCCACAAACAGGCTCATTGCTGGAGCCCTCTGTGGGTGCATCACCAGAGCCTGACACACATGAGGTATGTATTGGTCACACCATGTGCCGTATATTACTGGACATTGGTTAATATTATAGAATTATTGCTCTGTTTGCTGTAATGGATCCCGACACCTTATACTATGTGACCTATGTCCATGTGTGGTATGTCACTCTAATCTTGGTCCCCTGCCCAATACATTCAATATCTCCAGGTACAATTTTATATGCATGGCCTGCCATGTGAGTAAGCTGGGCAAAATACTGTATCGTGTGAGTATCTACATTGTTTCAATTAACCTTGCCCCTGATTGACCGGTACATGTATTTTACGGCTTGAAATCCAACCCCGAGGACCCACATTCTTGGGACCCTGCTCTCCCCCAACACATTTCTCTGCATGCAGAGTATTCACTCACCAAGCAAGCTCACATCTAAAACACATCCACCCTAATTTTGCACTTGTGTCTGCAAGGACTTCAGTCCAGGCACTTACCACCATATCTTCTGGAGCTGGCTCTCCAAGAGTACCATAGCCCCCTTCGCTATGTTTCATTGAGCAGGTTTATGACTTCACCGGTGGAATAGACGAGCACGAAGCCAATATGAGCAAATGGCTGAAGCATGTTAGGTAAGTGCAGTGCAGTTCATTCAATTATTCGTCACTAACTTCCCCCATCTGCTTGCCATAGCTCATATGACAGGGTTGTCGTGTTTATTACGACTCATGTGCATGACACGACCAGCAACTTGTACGGGGGCCCTGAAGTCAGCGCTCTCCCATATGACATAAGTCGTCTTGAACCCGCACACATACCAGCTTACTCAAGTCCATTGTAGGTTCTTACAGCTCTGTTTCTGTCCACCCTTCGCAAGGCTTTCAAAGACCGGACCATTTATCTCAATTTTCTGGTATGCAGCGGGTTTGCAGACACGGACAGCTCAAGAATGGCACTCTTCAAAGCTGCTCACAAGTATGTGTCCAATTTATCTTATTGTGTCCTTATTCTGACCCTGGCACTTCAGAAACCTTCCCTCCCTATTTCATACTTGCACTTATTTTCCGTTTTTTTTTTGTCTCTCTCCTCTCCTTTCCTGCCTACCATGCCTTTCCTGGGCACCATACCACCACATTGTGTGCTGACCATGGATCTTTCAGGTCAGCTGCTTGTGTCACACAGCATGTAAGATAGACACATCAAAGAGCCGGCACGTGTTACATAAGCAAGCTCGCCTCCTCACTGACCTGGTTATTCCACCACCACTATCTTGATTAAATCACCCCCCCCTCACTAGTATGTATAGTAGTATACCGTAGCTTCATGGCCCAGCAAGCAGTATTTTATTTTATGGAGTCTCGGTGGAGAAATAACATATTTTTACCACAAATGTAAAACTTTCCAAATTGCATGAAAAAGCCCACTACAACAAGGTCAAAAATTTTTGAGATGGGTTGGTCAAACATTTTGCACAGGTATGTAACTACACGTGAACTGTGGCAGATTATGTAAGCCTAGTTGTGCCACTACGGAACAAGCTGCTTACACCACACAAGCTTTCTGGGCATCACACACTGCCTGCAGATGCCAGGCTGGGTTAAACAAGTCTTACCTGCTACTTAAGCATGGCTATGATTTCATTATAGATACTAATACTGGTTTTGCTGAGTCTATTCTCGCCTTCCCCATACCTCTTCGTGCAGTTAGGATTTTCCCAGGCCAAATATTTTGCACAGTCACATGATTTAAACCCTAACCCTAGCTCCTTACATAACAGTGCCAGCTCTTTGATGTGTCTACCTCAGATTTCGATTGTGTTTGTCCACTCACACTTCCCTGCATAGTGTGAAAACTTCTGGCCCTACACATGCGCACATCTTGTGTGTTCACAGATTTATGTCAGGACAGGGCTAGATAGAGAGTATGATGATGTATTGTAAATATAATGAAGCTGCTATTCCAATCACATACAGCTACATCTACCATTCAATTTTGCCTCTGTCTAATTACCGTTTACCGTAACTGTTTACCGTTTATAAACAGCTTACACCTAATTAGGATTTACTGTAAGCAAAAACTAAATGGTTGGAGCCTTAACCTGTATTGTGCAACATGCACACTTTTATTTTAAAATAAGTTGCAATAACTATATGATCATGTCTGATGACACTGGGACAAGATGTTGTTCTACAGTACAAAATGAAAGCTTCAGACCGTACAAACATGACAAAATGTGATTAATAGTAGATCTGATGTCTACTCGCTATCACCAAAAAAACCCGGATTTGCCTTTTTGGGCCAGCATGCATTCCAAATGTTGCTAAACCACCACAAGGCCATATTTACGCCTAGTACTGGCAGTGAATGTTGTAGATATATACAATAGGATGATACTGACAAAAGCTGGGATATCTGAAACCTGTAGGTGAGACGTCACAGGACAACTGGTGGAAATTTCCGCCACAGTGCAACAATGTCTCCAGGCACTGCGCACTATACAAATTTTCGAGAGCAAAATTCTGGCTGGTATGGCAATTCATATCCCTCATTCATGAATTCTGCCTCTTAAAACAAGGCCTTAGATTTTTCCGTCCCTTGTAGCAGGGCTATCTGTGGAAATATCTCAATTTTCACGATTTGCTCGGTAGCATGCTGTAGAATACTTTCTCTGATCCCTGTTTTCTCTCCAGTCTACTTTACACTTATAAGAACATGTCAATTAAAAGAAATAAGCAGAAGAGAGGGTGTCATTCCGCTGCAAGCTCGTCAATGTGTGAGATAACAGGCCAAAAAAGGAATTTTCTGGTTTTTTCTGGTGATAGCTAGTAGTTGTAAACTGGCTCAGATGTGGTGCTGAATTCAGTTACGCCAAAAGGCAATGTAATTGAAAGCTGCACTCTCAGCCACCCCACAGTATATATGCACATTATGGGAATTGTGGTAAGCACCAGGCCTACACCTGTCAATGGATGGTTCTATGCAGGGTGCCGCTGTGACTAATATGTGATGATCTTTTGAAACACTATGATTTTCTCACTCATTTCAGCAGCTTCGTTCTGACATTGCAACTAAGCTGAAATTTCTCCTGCTCAAAAATTCCTCATACAGAGCCTATCCTACACTATCCCAAAAAAAAAGAAAAAAATGACAGAAAATATGGAGTGCTTGTGTAGCTATGAATAGTATTGTGCAACATGCAAACTTTGATATAAAATAAGCGCCCATGTCTGACCGTCGGCGAGGTTGAGGACAATGCCCGACCGTCACTGAGGGACGAGCACCTGCCACATGATCATTTTTCAGAATTTTTAAAATATCATTTCATTGAAATACCTAACTCGGGGAACTGGTACGGGAGTGGCAGGGTATGAGGGCTGGTGCAGGTGCAGGTTGGCACAGATGCAAGTTGGTGATGTGTGGGTATGAGTGTGAGCAGGGAGTGGTGTGTGTGTGTGTGCAGGTGTATGGGTGTATAGGTGTGGGCTTGGACCTGGGCAAGCCAGTGCCACACATATGTGGGATGTGGTGTGGGTGTGTGGATGACCGGGGAGCTGGTGTGGGAGTGTGTGCTAGTGCACAGACATGGGGGCGGCGGGGTAACTGGTGCAGGTGTGGGGACCAGCACAGGTGGAGGCATTTGGTGCATGCATGGGTGTGGATGCAGGGAAGTGTGGCTACGTGTATGGGTATGGGTGTGGGTGCAGACACAGGGAGCTGGCAGGGGAGTGGAAAGGGGGGAGTGGGCTTCGCTCTTGTCCATTCCGACTTGAAAGGCCCTCTACCTCGCACTCACTCTGGTCATCACTGCTGGATCACCTTCACTGATGACCAGACTCGCTTCAAAGCGGCTGTGTTGGAGATCAGTGACCCAGCGCTTTTCCTAGTCATTCGTCACCGTAGTCTGTTCTCTGCGCTTTTACGCGTCTGATTCGACCGTTAAACAACCCACAAACCATCACGTTTACGCCACATCCGCTCACGCATCCAACAACATTCCTGAACACGTATACGACCCAGTTACTACACGATGTCCTACATCCTTACGTTCACTGACTACCTAACCTACTACAAAATATCCCAATTTGGGTCATTTCGCACCTTTCTACTACGTCCCACTACGTCCTACCTTTCGCATGCAGGTCTCCGCATGTTCGTGCTCGTCTTCGCACCGTCCCTTGCGTTTTTACGTTTCTGACTCGAACGTTGAACATCTCACAGATCTCGAGCCCCGAGTATTGGACAATTTCCGATATCCTTGTCCTGCTGTTACAACGTCACTGCACTGCATATCCGTCTCCGTCAATCTGTGTTGATCTTCGCTTTAGTCCTTCGATTAATTAATCTTCAGTTTTGTATGTTTGAGTGGATCTTCGCTTTAGTCCTTCGACCACTTGAAGGACAGCGAGGATCCTGATATATGATTAGTATGTGTTATCGATTCCAGGCTCTGTTATTCCTGTTATTCTTGTTATCCATTGTTTCTATTGTTTCAGTCTTGTTATCTTGTTATCTTGTTATTTTGTTATTCTACACTCTTGTTATTCTACCTTGACAGTTAGTACATAGACAGTTTGAGATATTATTGACAGTTAG
>KV417494.1:337206-373438 GCA_001630335.1 Athelia psychrophila | reverse complement strand
GGGTGTACATCTGCTTAAGCGAAGCGAGGTTTAGATGCCCAAGTCGTCTGTGCCATAGGTCATAGTCCATAGGGAGAGTAGAGGCGATGTGGGCGTACTCAGGGACAGGCTCAACAGAGCCGGACAGATATGCGACCTTGTTGGAGGTGATAAATGCGGTTAAATGGGTCTGGCCATCTTTAGAAAATGCGATGGAGCCTTTCTCAATGTGTGCAACAAATCCCTTGCGCTCTGTAAGCGTCAGGATGGAGAACAGATTGTTGCCAAGGTCTGGTACATGCAGGACGTCACTGAAAGCGAGTTGACGAGACGGTTTTCCATTGATAACTGGGTTAAATACACAAGTGCCAATTCCTGTGCTGTACACAACACGCTTTCCTCCCTCTCTGCTGTCTGCCAGCTCTACTGGAACGCGATGCGGACGATAGTCACGCAGCCAATGACGATGTGGTGTCATGTTGGCAGTGGCTCCAGTGTCTGCATTCCAGAAATAGGCATTTAAATCGGTGGGAGATGGCATAGAGTTGTTCGCCATCAAGGCGGTGACAGAGGGAGGTATAAGAGACGCATGCGACGCAGGGGAAGCGATAGCGGTGTGCTGAACGTTGGTGGAGCGTAGTGTCAAACAGGGAACACATGATAATGACATGTTGTCAAAATGCGAGTTGGAGTGGTGCAGGTGGTGTAGAAAAATGCGTAGGACGTTGTAAGACGTTCTGTGGTGTTAAACACGGTTGAGCGGTGTGGCAGGAGCGAGGACAGACGTGCAAAGACGTGCAAACAGAAGCAGCAGTGGCTTCAGACAAGAGATGCGAAAATGCGCAGACTAAGCTGGCAATTTGTTGGGTGTTTGGTAGTGCAAATGCGGTGTAGGCGAGTGCGTAGGTTGTTGTAAAGCTTCTGTAGCGAGGACAGACGTCTCAGGACGTAGGAATGCAAGTAACTGATGGATTGGACGATGTTTTATAGGGTTAAACCCAGTAAAGCGTGGAAAGATGATGCAGGGTGATGCAGGATGGAAAGCGTACGTCCAGAGGCGTATAAGCACGAGCAGAAGCGTGGCAGGGAACGCAAAAATGCAAAGACTGAGCTTGCAACTTGTAGAGTGTCTAGAGCTCGGGGCTCATAACCTGTTAAAGGCTATAGGAACAGGACGACAATGTTGCAGTGACGTGACGTATAGGCAGAGGCAGTTAGACACAACTAGAAGCGAAATCAGGAAGCTTATTAATTAGAAGTCAAAACATACAAACTCACCTAGAAGCGAAATCAGGAAGCTGGTGAACTTCCTGTCGCTCCTAGGACTATATACTAATCGTACACAATAGGTAAGGTCCGAGACAATAAGGACAATAAGAACAATAGGTAGCAAAGATAACAAAGTCAGAACAATAGAACAATAGAACAATAAAACAATAAGAGTGAGAACAATAAGATGTAACTGTCAATCATGTATCTGTCAAACTCTATAATAACTGTCAATCAATGACTAGGAAAAGCGCTGGGTCACTGATCTCCAACAAGAATGGGCAGAGAACTAGCTCAATATTAAAATCGCTGGTTTGAGAGATGACAAGGGTGGGGAGTATATCTCCAAGGAATTCGATGCTTACTGCGCAGACTGTGGTATTGCCAGGCAGCATACCACACGAAAACGCGCTCAGCAGAATGGAGTTGCAGAGCGAATTAACCGCACAATCGTCGAGGGTGTTACTGCCATGATCACTGGCAAACTGGAGAAGAAAGAAGAAAAATGTTCTACTGCACCTTTCAAAAGAAGGACATCGGCCACTCATCAGACAGGTGCTATCTAAACCCTGCCTATGATGGCCCACACCCTGCATGGTTCGTTGCACCCGTTGCAAACGCACACGCACACATGGCACACACATGAGCACCTTCCACTGCCACTGCATTTGTGGCAAGTACTCCTACACTCTCAAATGTCGAACACACCACTCATTTCTGGAACGCAGACACAGGATGCACTGCTCATATGACACCACATCGTCATTGGCTAAGCAACTACCATGCCCATCACGTCCCAGTAGAGTTGGCAGACAGCAGAGAAGGAGGAAAACGCGTTGTATATAGTTCAGGAATTGGGACCTGTCTATCTAATCCTATGATCAATGGAAAACCGTCATGTCAACTTGCATTTACTGAAGTTCTGCACGTCCCTGAACTAGGGAACAGCCTGTTCTCCATCCTCACGCTTACTGAGCAGAAAGGATTCACTGTGCATATTGAGAAAGGCAGCATCACATTCTCAACAGCAGGCCAGACGCACCTGACAGTGTTCATTACTTCTGGCAAAGTGGCATACCTGTCAGGGTCAGTTGAGCCTGTCCCTGAGAATGCCCACATCACATCTACGTCCACACAACCAATGGACTACGACTTATGGCACAGACGACTTGGGCATTTAAATCTAGCTTGGCTTAAACAGATGTACACCCAGAACCGCTCTACAGGTCTTGCTATCACATCCAGCGCAGCTCCAGACCCTGTCTGTGAACCCTGTCTCGCTGGTAAAATGCATGCCAATCCATTTCCTTCCCTCCACCATTAAATCCAAACGCCCTCTTGCCCTCATCCATACAGACTTGAAAGGCCCCCTACCACGCACACATTCTGGCCATCGCTACTAGATAACCTTCACTGATGAGCAGACTCGCTTCAGAGCTGCTCTACCTCTGAAACTCAAGTCTGATTCCTTTGAAGCGTTCAAAACCAGCTCAACCTCAAAGTTGCTGGCATACGAGATGACAAGGGTGGAGAATATATCTCCAAGCAGACGCCGGTATCAGCAGGCAACACACTGCCCGCAAATGCGCACAGCAGAACGGTGTTGCAGAGGGTGCCAATCGCACCATTGTGGAAGGTGTTACCACAATGTTGACCCAAGCAAATTTACCTGCTCGTTTCTGGGGAGAAGTGCTTGCAGCATTTATCCATGTCTTGAACTGTCGTCCCTCTGCCTCTATCGACGGACTGACGCCTCAGGAGAAACCACAGGTTGGACATCTTAGGGTCTGGGGATGCCTCACTTATAAGGACAAGTGTACCGCTTTTGGTCCGCATTTTGAAAAGGGCATCTTCTTAGGCTACCCTGACGGTTACAAGGCATGGAAGTTCGTCTCTCTTGAGACTGGCAAGGTTATTATCTCTGAGTGTGCCGACTTTGATGAAAGGAATGTTCCTGGCCTCAAGGGCCAACACTTTGAAGGCCTGTCTCTCGCTTTAGAAGCTGATGCTTTATCCACTTCGCATTCTGTGGATTTGGGGGGGATAGCTCTCCTGATTTAAATCCTCAGAATACACCAGTCGCGCCACCTAAAGCACCAGCGCCTGCACCACCTGCACCACCTGCACCACCTGCATCCCCTCCGAGAAATCGTAGCTCTGCACCATCGCCTTCGCCTGACCCTGCTCCACCAGCTGTCAACCCAGCATGGCTTCGCACTCCATCACCTACATTTCCTACTGTTCCACCCACTGCTCCTACGCGTGAGCGCATTTACCACCACGCATCACAGCCATCAGGACAGCGAAGTCCAACATCTGATCCACCATCTTCACCTGACCCACTTGCTGGTCCTGTCGATGAAAACCCGTTTGAAGATCTCTTTGGCTACAGCAAACCTACCAGTTCAAATGATTTCGATTTTGGACTCGATCTGGGAGGCGCACCAGGCGCATCAGCTCCTGCACAAGAGGAGGAGGTCAAAAGCGAAGAAGAACAGGAGCAAGAGGAAATAGTTGAAGAAGAGAAGGTTGAAGAGGAAGAAGAAGATGAGGAAGAAGATGATGATGATGATGAAGAAGGCGACGAAGACACCAGCAGTGCAGACGAAATGAACACTGGACCAGGACAAGCCTTTGCAGCAGCCTCCAAGACTATGGCATCTCCTTTCGCTGAACAGTGGGCTGAGGCTATGCGCTCCGAGTACGCCTCATTGCTAGGCAAAGAAGTCTTTGAACGCGTCAAGCTACCTCCAGGCAAGAAAGCCATTGGGAGCAAATGGGTACTCAAAACCAAATGCCTTCCCAATGGTTTGATTGATCGCTACAAGGGTAGAGTCGTCGCACAGGGCTTCTCACAGCGAAACACTTCGAAATCCGTGACCTGGGAGACACTACATTGCTCCTGGGCATTGAGATCCTCAGGGATCGTCCCAATCGCTCCATCTCGCTCTCACAGCGTCACTACATTGAGGACACTCTGAAGCGCTACAACATGGCTGATTGCAACCCTGTCTCCACTCCTATCGATCCTAGCATTCCCCTTGACAAGAACATAGGTCCAGCAACACCTGAAGAGGTCCAATATATGGAGAACATACCTTATCGCTCTGCAGTTGGCTCTTTGCAATACCTGGCCCAATGCACACGTCCTGATATCTCCTACACTGTTGGCATCCTTGGACGCTTTAATGCGAATCCTGGTCCTAAGCACTGGCAAGCGGTCAAACACCTCATGCACTACTTGCAAGGCACCAAACACAATATCCTCACTTACTCCCCCAATCCCAAATCCGACTCAGAAATGTTTACAACCTTTACTGATGCAAACTGGTCGTCTGTACGCTTCAAAGGCCATGGCACCAGCGGAGCACCATGGACGCATGAAGCACTTGGATCGCAAATGGTACTGGCTTAGACATGAGATTGAACTTGGGACCATGACACCCAAGCACATCCCTGGAGTTGACAACATCGCTGATATCATGACCAAGGAGCTACCTAGAGTCAAGGTTGTGATATTCAGAGAAGGGATGGGAATAGCCATTCGACCAGTTGCGCCCTAAGAGAATTTTGGATGCTGAGGATGCACTGGGTCAGGAGGGGCTGTTGGAGATCAGTGACCCAGTGCTTTCACTAGTCATTGATTGACATTTATTATAGAGTTTGACAGATACCTGATTGACAGTTACATCTTATTGTTTCTAGGTATGTTTGTTTGTTTACTCTCAATTGATTAGCTTCCTGATTTCGCTTCTAGTTGTGTCTACACTGCCTCTGCCTATATGTCACGTCACTGCAACGTCACCGTTTTTGTTCCTATAGCCTTTAACAGGTTATGAGCCCCGAGCTCTAGGCACTCTACAAGCTGCAAGCTTAGTCTTTCCATTTTTGCGTTCCCCTGCCACGCTTCTGCTCGTGCTTGTACGCCTCTGGACGTACACTTTCCATCCTGCATCACCCTGCATCATCTTTCCACGCTTTTGTTGGAGATCAGTGACCCAGCGCTTTCACTAGTCATTGATTGACAGTTATTATAGAGTTTGACAGTTATTATAGAGTTTGACAGATACCTGATTAACAGTTACATCTTATTGTTCTGACATCTTTATTGTTCTTACGTCTTATTGTTCCTTTTGTTGTTTACGTCTTATTGTCTTGTTATCTTTGTTCCTATTGTTCCTATTGTCTCGGACCTTCGCTATACTCCGGTTAGATAGATAACGATTAGTATATAGTCCTAGGAGCGACAGGAAGTTCACCAGCTTCCTGATTTCGCTTCTAGGTATGTTTGTTCATTTACTCTCAATTGATTAGCTTCCTGATTTCGCTTCTAGTTGTGTCTAACTGCCTCTGCCTATACATCACGTCACTGCAACGTCGTCGTTCTGTTCCTATAGCCTTTAACAGCTTTACTGGGTTTAACCCTATAAAACATCGTCTAATCCATGTGGCCAAAGAGATCCTCAAAGGGATTTTCGTCGACAGACCAGCAAGTGGGCCAGGTGAAGATGATGGATCAGATGCTGGACTTCGCTCTTCTGATGGCTGTGATGTGTGGTGGTAAATGCGCTCACACGTAGGAGCAGTGGGTGGAGCAGTAGGAAATGTAGGTGATGGAGTGCGAAGCCATGCTGGGTTGACAGCTGGTGGAGCAGGGTCAGGCGAAGGTGATGGTGCAGGGCTACAATTTTTCGGAGGTGGTGCAGTTGGTGCAGGTGGTGCAGGTGGTGCTGGTGCTGGTGCTTTTGCTGGAGCGACTGGCATATTCTGAGAATTTAAATCAGGAGATCTATCCCCCCCAAATCCACAGAATGCGATGTGGATAGAGCATCAGACTCCAAAGCGAGAGACAGGCCTTCAAAATGTTGGCCCTTGAGTCCAGGAAAATTCCTGTCATCAAAATCCGCTCTTTCAGAGATAATACTTTGCCAGTCTCCAGAGCGGTTTGCACTGGAATTAATTGCAAGGCCTGTAGCACGATTCTGGGTGTACATCTGCTCAAGTGAAGCAAGATTTAAATGTCCAAGTCGTTTGTGCCATAGGTCATACACCGCCAAACGGCTAAAATGTTTCCTTAACATTCCCACCAAAACGTTGCAAGGGCCCTAGCATTCGGCGTTAGATTAATATATTGTTAACGTTTGGTGGATGTCGTTTGCAATACATTATTTCAGTGTCATTGAAGTGATGCTGCGATATTGAATTTGATATCAGTCAAGCATTCAACATCAGCATTGCTTTAACCTCCCGCCGAGCTCCATGGGTGGTCAAACCAGTCTCAATTAAACGGCGTCCTTTTCTATGCTGCAGTGATGTTATTTGAGCACTCGGGGTCGCTCCAATGTCAAAATATTTTAATTAGCAAACATATCCGCGAAGTTTTACTTGTAAAGTGTGTTAAGCTCTGCAATTGTAGAGTACATCTCCATACCCTTCGCCCACCTCCCTGCCTTCCTCTTCTCCTCCTCCCTCTTCTCCCTGTTGGAAAGACTTGCATGGTATGGTTGCTCGCCTTGGAACCCGTGCTCGACCCACCGGAACAACCCGCCGGATGTATATTGCGTGAAGGAATAGCGGCTTTCGCCCTCCTGTATCGCGGTGTTGGAGTGAGTAAAGATGGCTGAGGGAATGAGAACTGTGGATCCGGGAGGAAACTCGATGATGAGTTTTAAATCCCATAGTATGAGGTGGCCGCCAAGGGTGGGGTCATAATCACCAAGGGCAGTGACGGCACACCGGCAAATACACTCTCGCCCGCGGCAAAATTCCGTTGCAGATGGGGATGGTGCACGCAAAGGGCTGCCATCATGTCTCCGTAGTATTTGTGGAGGCGAGGAGACCATGTGCCGAAGCAGCCTGTGGGCAGGGGAGTTAATAATGTAGGCGGCATTCAAATCAAAAAGGCATACTGTTCGTAAATGAAACCACGCGCCTGAACTCCTTTGATTTCATGAGCGAGTTCAAAACGCGCGCGTTGCGCTTCGTGTTCTTCGTGTTGGCTGGCTTCGTCATCCCCGTACCGTACCAAATCCCCTGAGCCAACACTCTGAAGTTGCCGCGCCGGTGGTACATATCCTTTGTGGTGCACCGAATGCGCCCCCCCGCCTTCCTGAGCAGCTCTGTGGCGCGCCTGTGGACTCCTTCCCAGTTGGGGTCTGCAGGCTTGCCAATCAGATTGGCGACTACGCACCCGGACCCGTCGGTCACGGGCCTTGGAACTCTGGCGGGGAGGTTAGTGGATGGGAGGCACGTAGGCTGAGCGGCACACACCTGCCGTCCCAGGCCATATAGCCGAAGCCATGGCTCTCCATCATCTCCGCAGCGGGGTATGCACGCGCCTCACGGCCTGGATCCGCCAGCTCGTCTGCAGAATCGACCTCGCAGCCTGCATCCGAGTCGACTTCGCAGTCCGAGTCCCAGTCGAACTCGGAGGTGGAGTCGC
Organism: Athelia psychrophila; assembly: GCA_001630335.1. Classification (NCBI taxonomy): domain Eukaryota; kingdom Fungi; phylum Basidiomycota; class Agaricomycetes; order Atheliales; family Atheliaceae; genus Athelia; species Athelia psychrophila. The sequence continues at coordinate 365,748 of KV417494.1, read as the reverse complement.
ACGGCTCGCACTCGTGGTCCGAGGTTGCGGGGTCTGCTGTGGGCGCGGGCTTTGGGTCGCGCAGGCCAATGTACGTGGTTTTAGCCACATGTTTGTCGGCGATCTTGAACGGTGCCGCGAGAGACGATGAGTCGTGCACGCTACGCGCCTGCAAGGCACGTTTCGGGCGTGCAAAGTTTAATGTGGCCTGCTGCAGCCGCTTGGCCGCGCGCGATGCCTTTCTGCGGATCCTCTGCTCCTGAATTGCATGTGCGGATCAGTGTTTCTTCTTTGGGGGTATGGCGGGCGTGGGCGCGATGGCGGGCGCGGGCGCGATGGCGAGCACAGGATTTGGTTCGTGGGCAGGGCGGGGACGCGGCGGGATAGTTATGAATAGGTGTGGATGGGCTGCAGGGGTTGGTGCGGTGGATTCGCCGTCACCGTCGCTGGTGCGCATGCGGTCGCCGTCTGAATCACCAGCGCCGTTCGCCAGGGCGCCGTCCTCGCAGTCGCTGCCAGGCGGGTCATCCACATAATCGCTGTCGGATGTGCCGTCCTTGCAACCGTCCGACTCGTCGCCCCCATAGTCGCTGGTGTCTTCCTCAGCGCTGCGCTCGATCGCACCGCTGAGCAAGGCGCCATATTTATACCCAGCCGCGGTGGGGGTGATGGCCTGGTACGGCGTTGAGAAATCGCGACCGGAGCGCGTCTAGCGTAGGCGAGCCGTCAGCAATCGCCCATCGCGCTGAATCAACGCGGCACTCACCGATCGAAAGCAGCCAGTGACGGCGGCCCAAACTGCGGGCGCGGGTCAGCCTGTTGATGTGGTGCGGGGGAATGGAGACTCACATTTGGGCATTGGGGTGGCGATGTCTGGCGATGTGGGTGGGTAAAGCTGCGGGGGTGGCCAGTGTGTAAGTGCGCGCTCAACAACTTGCAGCGCGGGCATCGGCGGGCTCGGCGCGGGCACATAATGATTCCCGGCGGGGACTCAGTAGCGCGCCCTTGCTTCACCCGCACGATGTGCGCTAAGTAAAAGCGACGTACATTTGGTGGAAGGTGCTTGGGGCCGGCGCGTGGTGGTGAGCTGGTGGAAACACCTTGCGCTCGGAGGTGAGGTTTAAAAGTTATGTAATTTGTAAACAGAATCAACAGAGGCACGTGATGGTCACGGTCATGTCTCTGCACGCGTTTCTGCACGCGTCCCCTCCTGCAACCTGAGGCTTTCGCCGTGTTTGCGCATCAAAATATAATTTTACTTGTTGTTCGGCTAGATTTTTTGGTGGTTACCCACGTAATTTACATTCACCCAGCACTCATTCCTCTGGCCCCGACCCATCTGCGCCTGCGGTACCCACATCACCCTGATCCCCTGCCTTGGCTGCAGCCTTCTTGGCAAGATTTGATTTAGCTGTAGCAGCCCGTTTGGTTTTAGCTGCTGCCTGTTTCGAAGCTTGCATCAGCCGGAGCTTTGCGGCAATTTCGTAGTGGCGAGCTTGGCCGTCGGGGAAAAGTAGTGTTGGCTTTGTAAGGTGGGGGGGCAATACCTTGCGAAGGAGGGTGGTGTTATGCAGCGTGTGCGTGTTAAGCACGAAATACAAGTCGTTGGTGTGACCAATTAGCTGAGCCGTGCGACCTGTTGGCTGCTGCTCCTGCACCTCGGGCCGAGTCAATGAGGGGAGGCACCCACCAAGCCGGCAATCATGCTGAGCAGAGAAACGAAACAACACCGCCTGGCAAGTTAAGTCAGGAGGCTATACATTGAAAATTAAATGGCATTGGTACCTTTGGATGGACGGCCACCGACAGGGAATCTTCGGATGGCTTCCTCAAGATCGGCATGTCGAAATCAGGGTGGAGTGTGCTGCCAATTGTATAGTGTTGCACTGTAATGAATCCCTCAGCGGCTCCATCAGACAGAATAATCTCTGCTATTCGACCAGAAACAAGGCCGCCCTATTGATGCATCAGCATTCAAATCTGTAGGTCGTGAAATGTGACCAAAGCCAACCTCGGAATCCTGTGCAAAGACCCATGAACCCAATTTGCATATGTCCCCCAACTTCGCTACAACACTTACACCGGCACGCCAAAAGGGAAAAAGTGGGCCGGAAAAGGATCCGACATATCTGGATGCCTGTGTCTCGGCCCATGGGTGAATCGGCGTCTTCTCTTTGGCCTCTGAGCGGATAAAGCCTGGTTTAAATACATGAGTTGAAGTTTGTGGGACTTGAACTATTATAGCACACCTGGGGTTGGTTCGAGTGGCGGCACCCACCCCAAATACCTCTGAATCACCGGCTGGCTCAACAGCACATCCCGTACTTGGGGGCCAGCTTGAATCCATGTCTTGCCATCCTGCCAATATCCGCCGCTCAAAATGTGCTTAACTCGATCCATAGATGCCAATTTTGTGGCAATGTCGCGGCTTGGAGCTTGATGGTTGCTTAACACTGAGCACATGCGGAAGATGGCATTAAAGCATTCAAAGATTTCTGTAGACTTTCCAATCAGTGGGCCGTGGCGCCATATATCATCCATAATATGAGGGAGAATCTGCAATTTCATCTTGACAATTATCTTTGTAGGATCAACTGAACCAAATGCATCCAGCACATTGGCCACCAAGACCTCCATGTCAATCTGTAATACATAATCAGCTCCGTGACCTCGTAAATGCGGTCAACATGGAACAAACTTACCAGGTAATCATCCATCTTCTCGATCTCTGGTATCCAGAGCATAGCTCCAAGTGCTCCAATGGCCTTAATAAGGCTAAATTGCTCGGGGGAGACAAGGCCGTGAACGTGAAACACCATGGTCTGCATGAGAGATTTGAAATGCTTTCCAATAAGCCCATTGTGATACTGCATCATGTATGTGGCACGGATGGGTGGGATGGTGAGGCCGTCAAGCTCAGTTAACTGTAAGCGCACAACAAAAAGATCCCTTTGCGACTCCTTCCAGTTTGAGTGCAGGTTGTACCAAACATACTTGACAATTCCAAGTAAAACCGTGTGTAGGATTTCAACCGGTGTATCTTGTGTTGGGTCCAGCCCTGTAGCAATAATGTTACGCTGCTGTTTTAAGGACAAGGACCAAATGACATACCTTGTACCGAGAGCAAGGGGTTCATTTTTTTGCCAGGTTGGCTTTCGAACCAGGAACACAACTCAGAGACAATTTCGTCGATCGGCCGCCCAGGCCGGTTTAACTTCATTTCTCGCGAGCGGGCAATAAGAATGTTGATCCAGTGTTGTGCAATTTTATCCTTAGTGCCAGAGGCTGTCTGCATGTCCGCGACTGTCTTCTCTATTCCGTACATGGCCTGGCCAATCTGATTGTTCAACTCCTGCCGGGTCTCCGATGCAGATCGTGCGGGGCCAGCCTAAATACAATCTCAGATCATCTGCATAGCCGTGGGGTACCACTGTAACTTAGAAACACTCACATGATACAGTGCATGGTAGCCCTCATCAGATTCAGTGACATCGTTTCGGCCACCAACTTTGCACTTCCTGCACTTGCAATTTGCACCCCCACCCATCTGCGAAGCCTCCTCTGCCTGCTGCAGTGGACCTGGCTGCCTAAATTAATAATTACCCAGCTACAGCTAGTTACCCTATATGGAAAAAATGCAGCTGTAGCTGAGGGTCATAATTAATTATTTCGCACCTGGCTGCTGGACATAATATCTATTTCATGCAGCTACTGCTGTACACATTATTAATTATATGTAGCACCACCTGTATGCCACAATATGGGTCGGGGCTGGCCCGGGGCTGGCCTGGCAGGTGCCCGGGGCTGGGTGGCTGGCCCGGGTGGCTGGCCCAAAATGGATGCGGGTGGCTGAAAAAATGGGATTGCTGCTGGCTGCCAATTGATCCCGGGGCTGGCATCGGATATGGGTGTGCCCTGCATTGGGACGTCCTTATTGGGCATTGCCGTGCCTGGGGATGGCCCAGTTCCCACGGTACGGCCCAATTAGTCCGTTCACGGGCTTTCGTACAAATATTTTTCACCTCCAAATAGGATGTATTATATATCACCGGGAGCGGAATTTTCCGTAGAATCCGAATCGGAGGGGTATTTCTGTAAATTCCCGGTATTTGATGGTAAGCACTGAGTTCTGGTCGGTTTCAGATAATTCTTTTTTTTTTCAGCACGTGGGATATATACCTACTCATGAGAGGCATGGGTGCATGACATATTACTTGTTTTAGGATGGAATAACCCACAATGCTCTCACAAGTGCTAGGTGGTGTGGTATTGTCACATGGATGCGAGACCTGCAGAGGCTAGACTGATCTGAATAAAGGCTAATAGTAGCTTTAATTTGAGCGCTGGATCACCCAGATACATGGAGAACTAGCAGATATCCAGCCTTATCAGTGTTCTACTGGTAATCTGATCAATTGCTGATACCTTGTGATCCCACCGTTCAAATTGTGATCGGTGACCAGATTCAGACTCGCCTTGAAAAATGCTCCTGGATGACCCCCTGATAGTCCCGGTAGCACCCAATTTCAAATTTGATATCTGGTGGCACCACCGGAATGGCCATATCTGCTCACCCACCTGTCCTATCAAGATATGGGTTCCAGATTCGGACTCTCCTGAAAATTCCGGTTCCAGTGAGGTATGATATGTACCCCTATCACCCATTTTCACATTGGGTATATGGTGCCACCACCGGAATGCCCATATCTGCTCACCCAGCTTGCGTGTGGGCATTATAACAGTGTATCAGATGAGTGTGAGTTGCCCTAAAATTGCTTGATTAGTTCCTGGTAGCTTGAGAACAGAAGACCATTATCATACTTTATCTGATCCATAACCACAGAAAATTGTTCGGATGATGTTGCATGTGGGGAGGTGGACACAAATCGGACAAAGTACTCTTGCTGCAAAAGACGTTTTGGTAGATTCGAGTTGGCCATGTAAATGTTAATGTGCTTGTTATATTGCTTTGAAACATTGCCAGACACATCGTCGCACCAGATGGGGACCATGACTACATATAGCTCCTCATTATCTGCCAAGGCTCGAAGAGGATGGGGCATATCAGGAACGGCCTTGGGCCGATTGTCTGTGTTGGTGTAATATGGTCAATGAAGATATATATAAAATACAAAACGGTGACGGACCTGCTGACCACATGATTGATCCCCCATGCTGCTCGAGAACTTCGAAATAATTGTGCTTGAGCAAGTCAGCATCAACATTTCACACCTCCTCCCCGACCAGCCAACTGAGCTGTAGCAAAAAGATCAGAAGCTGATTCTCCATCAATATATCTGCACGCACATCAGATAGTACGGTCACATTGTGGCAGTCAGTGCAGAGTCTCCCGTCCCGCGTGATCCAACTCAATGGGAGAACATAGGACCCTGTACCCAATTGTGCCACCTCGTTGACGAAGTACTGCTTGAGACCCTGAACATACATTGGTGTGCGCTCTGATGGGTCAAATTCTGTCCAATGTTCTGCCTGCCATACTTCTGCAACGGGACCACTTGTTTCTTTGGGGTAGAAATGCAGGTGCTTTGCAATTTCTGGATTGGCGAAGTCCTGTGAATGCCACATGTTAGCAATAGTTTCTTAATAGTGCAGGATCAAAGACGAACACGAGCAATAGATTCCCGGATATCATTCACATAGAAAATATTACCCAGACTCAAGACATGGGCCTTGGGCTCGCTTCCGCAGAGCATTTGAAGCTGCTGCTGCATCTTTCAAAAGCTGGAATATGAAGGTGTGTTTTTCACACCGCTCTCCCTCAGAGTCCATAGGATCATCTTGAATTGGCTGCTGGACATTCGCAGGCGAGGCAAATTGTCTATGATGTCAAGCAACATCATCTTATAGTTTGTGTGAGCTATCTATCTTATTAATGCATGTTCAAAAGTACGCACCATTTTACTCGGGTAAGGTGCATAACCTCTGTTTGCAGCGGGGTTCTCAGTAACTGACTCCACTGTATCCGCTGCGGAGTCATCCAGATCTACAAAATCGGTAAATATTGAGCATTGATTTTGAAGCAAAGCATACGTACCAAGGAGGCCAAATTGTTCAACGATATTTGTGATGGTGCTGTCGTTTTCGGAATCAGCAAGGCCACCAAATTCGTCATCTTGTTCTGCCTGCATCAACAGCGCATGTACTTGCTCTCTGAGTCGGGTTTCTTCAATACTGGGATCATGGGGTAACATTCCAGTAGGAATTGGGGTGTGAACACCAGCAAATCCGTCCTTGTCGTCACTGCATGGTCCGAGATCCGGCATCCCATCCAATGCTGGATCAAACAGCCCAAACCGAAGCTCGGGAGTGGCCAAATCAGCAGCACGGGGGTTGATATATGCATCAGATGGATCACAGTAAGGTTCTTCGAGGCGGCTGGCATCCTCACGAGCCAGTTGGCTGGCTTCCGTCGCAGCAGCAATTACACTCAGATGAACTGGACCAAGAATGTGCTTTGCGGCTGATCTCCGTAGCATCCAAGTCCCCTTTCCATCGGAACTTGCTGCCTTGCAAGCAAGACATCGCACCTTTTCCGACTCGGCACCATCTTCCTCGAAACCTGTTCGAACATGGTGTCAAGCTCAACTTAACATCTGGAGAATGACGCGGCACTCACCATCTAGCAGCGACTTCTTAATCTTGGGCATCTGGGTGTGTAGTTCTGGGGGCTTGAGGGTTCGAGAGAATTATGGTGTTTATGGTGGGTGAGCCAGTGTGTTTTAGCAAATAAGCAAGCTAAGACCCCCAGCTTTTTAAGCAAATTCCCCTCACTCGAAGACACTCAAACAATTAACACCCCAGGTGGCCGTGGCCAGCATAACACAAAAGGCAGCTCCATTTGAGATTCCAAGACAAAAGACCTTTCGGATGCATCACTACCACATTGTGCACGAACATATGGAGTTCTGTCAGCTGTTGAGCACAGGCGAGATTTCAGACAGGAAGGCTCCATTTCAGATCCCAAGACAAAAGATCTTTCAGATGCACATTGTGTACAACCACATGGAGTCTGTTAGCAGCTGAGCACAGAGGTGAGTTTGCAGACTGTATTTAGATTGATTGCAATGAAGACCTGTGGTGGCAACAGCACTGTCTCCATTGTGGCCGTGCCGATGCCCGAAATTGCCAGTGTTTGCCGCAATTTGGCCCGTTCCTTTTTATCACGCACCCCCACTGTCTCTCAGCCTTTTTGTTCGGTCCAATTTCCTCAGCATGGATGAAGTGCCATCAGACCCGGCCACGCAGTTCCGTCGACGTGCAAGAATAACCTTGTCGTCACATTCATCCAGCCCATCTCCAACTCAGCATGATCCGCTGGCTCTGACAAGCGGAGACGGCGATGACCGTGATGAAAATGATGCCAAACTCAGACACTCTGGAAATTCTGACAACTCTTCAGCCCAGTATCGAAGCAGTCTATCATATGGACAAGCAGTGAAACGCGCAAAGCACGGCATGAGCACGAAGTCCACAGCTGATTTTGACTCATTCTTAAAGGTGCGACTCCCTCTCTGACTTGGCTGAAGTTCCCATCTCAAACCTATTCAGGCAAGCACGCTCGGCGAACATGTGACATTGCTTATGGCCACCACACTGGAAGTTCGCGACATGCTGGCGGCACGGGAAGTTGTTGCAGTTGAATGGAAAATTCCCGCCCAACTGAAAGTACGTGTTCATTCCTGGCAGCTCAGGCTCCCATGGCATATTTTTACTAATTGCCGCGGCAATACAGGCCAACATCAAGCTATATTCTCTGGCATTTTTGCTCTCACCTTTGATCAAATCTTACCGCGGAAAGGCAGCGGAGAGTGTTCTTGTATGTCCTCCAACTTCTGCAATGGCTCGACTGAACTGAGGGTGTCTTAGGATGTTATGCGAGAGCTGCACATCACGGAATTACCCCCCACAAAGGAAACGGGGCAAGTCAAACAGTTCTGACTTCAATCGGCTCCGCGCTCACAGGGATGAGAAATGTATTGAAAACCAAGGTACAAAATCTTTAGCTACACACGTTTTCATGGATTCATTCCCGTTTCAGATCACGGAGTCCCTCAAGCTGGATTCTGCGACTCGTAATATTGCTGCACTCACAAACACAGTCATCGGGAAGAGCCGCGTGAAGGCCACTTTGCAGCTTTATATCTGCCTCGCATTTATCGTGAGTCTTTCTTTTTCAATTGATGAATCAGGAGCTCATTGGAATGGCAGAGGTTTCATGTTGTCAATTATCCAGATATCGAGGACGAGCACTTCTGGGTCCGAGTGGATCAGACTTTGGAAGAATGGCGAAAGGACACAACAGAGGTTGAACTCAATCAGTGCGTAGCCTGTTTGATTTTCTAGCAGAATCTAGCTTAAACATCAACAGAACACACAACGACATGTACCTCGCTGATAAAGAGCTATATGGTGACCTCTCAGCCTCAGAATTTCGTGTCACCGATATCTCCTCGATCGAAGGGTGGCAGCAGTCAGTCAACACCCACTCGAGCCACGTTGAGGCACACTCATCAAAGAGGAAGAGACCCTGATGGATACGGCGGATTGGTTGAATCAGTATGCACCGTGCGGGCCAGAACTTCTTTTAGCTACCATTAGGCCTGTATTCTCCGAGTCATTGATATGATAATTTACACACATTTTAATATCAACCTTCAAACAAGCTTGTATCAAGCCTTGGACTATGCCTATCACCGATCTCCATATGTGCTGAACTCGAGATCCATCCGAGGTGCCCTCAATGCCCTCCTGATACCTGCAACATTGCCTCTGCTACGACTACCACCGACATCATATGTGCCCCGTGTGGCCCTTGAGGTCAATCAGACACCATACATCCAACAGCTGTCAAATCAATTTGCATCCCTCATGTCGTTTTAACATCAAATGTATGTACCATGGTCATTCATACTTTGTCCTTTTTTCCACAGTCACTTGACATCAAATCAATGTTTTCTCTGAGACGCGGTGTAATCCATAGGGAGAGTAGAGGCAATGTGAGAGTACTCAGGAACAGGCTCAACAGAGCCAGACAGATATGCGACCTTGTTGGTGGTGATAAATGCGGTCATGTGGGTCTGCCCATCTCTAGAAAATGTGATAGAGCCTTTCTCAATGTGTGCAACAAATCCCTTGCGCTCTGTAAGCGTCAGGATGGAGAACAGATTATTGCCAAGATCTGGTACATGCAGGACCTCACTGAAAGCGAGTTGACGAGATGGTTTTCCATTGATAATGGGATTAAATACACAAGTGCCAATTCCTGTGCTGTACACAATGTGTTTCCCTCCTTCTCTGCTATCTGCCAGCTCCACTGGGACACGATGTGGACAATAGTCACGCAGCCAATGACAATGTGGTGTCATGTTGGCAGTGGCTCCAGTGTCTGCATTCCAGAAATAGGCATTTAAATCGGTGGGAGATGGCATAGAGTTGTTCGCCATCAAGGCATTGATAGAGGGAGGTGTAAGAGACGCAGGCGACACAGGGGAAGCGATAGGGGTGTGCTGAACGTTGGTGGAGCGTAGTGTCAAACAGGGAACACATGGTAATGACATGGTGTTTAAAATGCGAGTTGGAGTGGTGCAGATGGTGTAGAAAAATGCGTAGAACATTGTAGGACGATCTGTGGTGTTAAAACACGGTTGAGCGGTGTGGCAAGAGCGAAGACAAGCAGCAGTGGCTTCAGAGAGGAATAGGACAGCAATGCGAAAATGCGCAGGCTAAGCTGGCAATTTGTTGGGTGTTTGGTATACCAGTTCAAATGATTTCTATTTTGGACTCAATCTGGGAGGCGCACCAGCCGCATCAGCTCGCGAAGGAGAACAGGAGCAAGAGGAAAAAGTTGAAGAGGAGAAAGTTGAAGCGGAAGAAGATGATGAGGATGAAGATGAAGATGAAGAGGATGATGCACAAGACGATGAAGACACCAGCAGTGCAGACAAAATGAACATTGGACCAGGACAAGCCTTTGCTGCAGCGTCCAAGACAGAACCAGACCCTCTATCCTTTGCAGAGGCTATGGCACCGCCTTTCTCTGAGCAATGGGCTGAAGCTATGCGCTCCGAGTACGCCTCACTGCTAGGCAAAGAAGTCTTCGAACACATCAATACCTTGAAGCGAAATCAGGAAGCTAGAGAACTTCCTGTGGCTCCAAGGACTATATACTACTATATACTAGAATGTGTCCTATCTAGACCAGCCCGGTCACCCACCGGACTCGCCCCCGCCCTTGTCCTGGCACCCCGAGTCATGAACAACACCCCCGCTCCCACCTCAATGTCTACCGCACCGAGCAACCCCTAGGACTCAGGCCCCGACCATCCCCGTAGATTCCCTTGACAACCCACCCACCACTGCGCCGACGCCCCTATAAGGGACGAGCTCGACCACACACTCAACCCCTTTGCCATGCACCCCCCCCCCCACTCCCACCTGCCCATATAACTCTCTTGTACCGCGGCTCCACCTCCCCCTGCAGCGCCTCAAGCCTGTTGAACAAGTCTTCGCCATTGACACAGCCACAATGGTCCCAAACTCAAACCACCCCTCAGCCGAGACCATCACCAGACTGAAAGCACTGTATGAGCAGAAGACCTGGAAGTGCGACCCCCAGTTCTCCCTCACGAGGATTGTCCCCACTCCCAAGCACGGCTGGCCCAGGATATACCCCTCATCCCCCGACACCCTCTACGCCAACATTCCCAACCTGACACTTGCGAAGTGGCTTGTGCCTGACACGACGGGCGAGAAAGTCATAGTGCAGGTCATGTGCCAGAACTTGTTAGCCCCGCCGCAGTGTGAACTCATGGCAGACCTGCTAGTCCGCTCCATCAGCGCAATCTTCTCCACGGACAAGGTCAAAGTGGCCACCGCCAGCAAGTACATCCACGGGTGGTCACAGCAGAACATACCCTTCTCATTCCTTGTGTTTGGACTACACCCCACTATCGCCAAGCAGCTCCTCGCAAAGCATTGCTTCGCCACGGAGAGATCCAGTTCTTAGTGTACTCCCTCGTGTATGTGTCCACACCGTGCTGCATCGGGTGCGTCAGTGGACTACGCAACCTGGTGAAGGGACCGGACCTGGACACCCTGCAAGAAGATCTCATCACCATCCTACTAGAGAACCGGCGGATGTTCCTAGTTGTGCTCGCTTACACAACAGATGTGGTTGCGACCACAGGAGACGCCATCATGGACTGTGACACCGCTGTTGAATGAGTCCTGAACAGACTCAGCCTCGGCATCCTTGACACGAAGAAGACCGGCAACAGGGACAACCCGACGGTCAATCTGTACCTGGAGCTCCCCACATCTGCCGCACCCGACCAGGCATCCCCGATGTTTGTGGAGGCCGCCAAGTGCATGTGCTTTGATACACCCCTCATGGACATGGGCCGCTTCTCCACCGGCTTCATCTGCATCAGCTGCCGTAGCATCACCCACCCCACCGGGCTCTGCCCCTTTGAATCCATCCCCAAATGGGTGTCCATCACCCGGCCCGACTATGAGGATGCATACGAAATAACACACTAGTTCAACCCCCCTTCTTTTCGCAATGTGCAATAAACTAATTACAACCTCGGGACAAACAGAACAGCTATTTACGACCTTTTGAGAAACACAGCGGGAGTATGAAGAACTCTACGGGTACGCGAAGTGACCAGTGACAAATGATATGTACCAGAATGACAAAAGAGAGCACATATGTTTAAGAATGTAGCACACAAACAGGCCCTTTGGGCCAAGCACCGCGGCATTGATCAGGCGGCCCCGGCACCCCAATTGAAGACAAGGGCAATGATGCGAGCAAAAAGCCTCGACCTCATCTCCCCCCACCCCTTGAACCTGCCCCCCCTTCGCTGAGATCGAGGAAACTGGTGAGAGGAGAGAGACGAAAAGAAAGGGTGCTCTCCGACTTTCATGAAATAATCTTTGGGTAGCATGGGACGATGTTCGGAATGCTGGGGCAGACTGAGCGGGGAACCTAGCTTTATGAAGGAGAGTGCAGATGATTTTACGACATTTGTTATGACAAAACTGGACTAGGAACTTAGAACTGTAGGAAAGGACAGGAAAGGAATGGAAGTCTCTGAAATTGAATGAGTGGATGCCACATAAGCTGTGGCATTGGTGGTATATACAAAGTTTCCACACCCCCGTGCCCTTAGAATATTCGATTATTGCAGATCAAACCCGCAAATCACGCCTGAAGACCTGCCCAGACCAACAACGGCACTCTGGCTGCCCCCCGAGCCAGGCATCTGCGCCCCACATAACTACCCCCCCTAAGATGGAGGGGACACCTGGGGCGCCCCCCGACCCCTGATAACATCACCCTGCTGACCCCCCTACATCCAACACCCACATATACTGATGGCTCCACATTGTGGGACGGACGGGAAAGCGAAGGGTTACGAGCCCCATCTGCCACCACAGCAGGGCCACTGCCATGTAAATTGGCACTCAATGGCACATCTATTTAGGCATGATACTGCCGAGCAGCAGCCCTGCTTATGCTCCCCTGAGTGCTCAACCGTCGACTGTGGCAACCCGGTATAGGTTCCCGCATTGGATAAGGGGTGTTGCCCTCCAGATGTGTAGCCCCAGTGTCTACCCCTTCTATCACCACACCTCACCCCGGCACAGGCATAATGGCACCAGGCAATTCCTTGTAAGAGCCTGAGCGGGACGGGACCCAGCTGCATACCCGGTCCGCCATGACAGCCCAGCCGCTAGAGGAGATAGGGCACTTAGCACAGCCCAATATCCAAGGATAGCGCAAACAAGATTGGATGCAGGCCCCTCGGCAACGAACATTGGAAACCGGCGAAGCCAAACAACCCATAGTGCCACAGCCCCAGAAAACACCCTGACAGACACAAGCCCAGCCCAGCCAGACAGATATGATGTGCAGACAGACCCCAGGGAGCCACAGTTGAACCTACCACCCAGGATGGTACCAGTGAGAACGAGCACAGCACCCCCCAACCAACACGACACACCGACAGAACACAGGACTCCAGGGGCCAACCAGGTCTGGATATTCCAACACCGCAGAGGGACAGACCGCGGATCAGGACAGATACACACCAACGAGAACACACCAACAACATGAGGGCCTGGAAGCAATCCAGGAAACAGGCATACCGAGTGGAACATTGCACCAGCCCAGCCAGACCCTGTCCGAACCACCAGAGCACCCCCCGGAAGAAGAAAGCCAGGAAAGGGAAAAATACCAAGGCACACCTACTAATCACCTTGCTGAACATGAGAGGCCGAGGACAGGTAGGGAATGACCATCTGTCAAACGACAAGTGGCTGAATATCAGGCAACTAATGCGAGAGCGGAAGATCGACTCTACTCATTGACAATCAGTCTGCCATCAACATAGCCAAAGACCCACAGCACCATGGTCACATGAAGCACTTGGATCGCAAATGGTACTCCAGAGTCATGGTTGTGACATTCAAAGAAGGGATGGGTGCTGCGAAGCAACTCACTGTGACTTAAGGGATCTGCATCCTTGTGATGCACTGGGTCAGGAGGGGCTGTTGGAGATCATTGACCCGCATTCACAAGTGCACTACATGTTATTGACTGACAGCTATTATAGAGTTACTCCAAGTTTTGACAGTTATTATAGGGTTTGATACATGTACTTATTAAAGACAGTTTCACATGTCTCAGACTATTGTATTCCCTATCTCTTACCTCATTGGTTATAAACCACAACCTCCAGTGTCTAATACATAAAAGTATCAAACTCTATAATAACTGTCAAAAGTCCAGAGTAACTCTATAATAGCTATCAATCAATGACATGTAGCACACTTGTGAATGTGCTGGGTCAATGATCTCCAACAAGTGACACGTCGCCCGGATTTCCATGGTGGGTATGTTTTCCCAGTAGTCCCCAATTTTTGCAGCTGGTGAGTTGCCTTCCAGAGGAAGTTTCTGATGTTGCGTGAAATATCCGGTCCCCGCAGGGCCCTCCAGATTGCGGTGTTTGTCAGGAATCTCTCTGAGGCACCCTGCACCGCGTACCTCATCATATCCAGGCTAATGTCTGTTCTCTGCATCTGAGGCTGTTCCTGGCCTTCTTGGATCCCCGCATACACCCTAGCCTGAGTCAGCCAGGATAGTTGTGCCCCCCCCCCCAATAAAATAGGGCCGGGATGGTAGGGGTCAGGCTCTCTGTGTCTAGCTGTTCCGCCCCTTCCCTCACTAGGCCCGCTGCCCATCTCCTCCCATCGCCGGTCGTCATTGTCACGAGTTGCCCCAACACGTTCATACATACGGATACTATACAGATACATTTACATACATCAAGAACATTCTAGCAACGGACTTTTAGATACATCGTCACGTGACCTGATTACTCTCGTATCATGTGGCTTGGTCCCCACGTGACTCATTAGTTATTACGCTTACGAACACCGAACGACTTCGGACTTTTACATACGCATCTCTGACTCACCGGGCCCCGCTTCGTCAGACACCTTACTACATGCATTGCTAAGCCTTACTCATTAGGACATATTATCTCACGACTCTTTAGTATAAGTACATAGACCTGTCGACAGAGGATCCTCAGCTTATCCTCTTTGTCTTCAGGTATAGTTTACATTTCACTTACAGTTTCACAATGTTAACTTTGTCTTCAGACTTACGTTCGCTCTCGACAACGGTCAATCTCTCTCTCTCAACGTCTAAGACACCAACCTCGCTTATCAGCACCACGAAGAAGCCCTTTCGGGATTACGCACGTTACCTCGTAACAGTCATCTGTTGGAGGCGGGTGGCTGCCCCTCGTTCTCGTAGGCTGGCCACAGTCGCTCTGAACAGGTCCTTGTTGGCTAGGCCGTTGTGCCCCACCTCCTATATTCTGCTCAGTCCAGTCGTCAGGCTGTGCATGGTCGGCGCCGAGGTGCTGATAATGCTATACACTCTCCACATTCTATGGATTTAGGGGGGGATAGACAGCAACGACTCTGCCGACTCTCCTGATTTAAATCCTCAGAATCATGGCATCACACCAGCTGCACCATCTGCACCACCACTGTCCCCCGTACATTACAGGTGGAATACCACATTTTTTGACTCCCACACTGAGCTCGCCTGCACAATTATATTTCTGGCCACATGAACCTCTTTGCTTGTGTGTACAGAAATAAGGTTTCAATTTACTGCTTACTCAGCGGTCTCCTGTGGCAAAATCTACCCACCACACCAAGCACCGCCTTCCTGGCCGGCCACCAAACCTTATTTATGTGTGCGAAACTATAACATCCAAAATGTTCTAGAAACCCAGACAGAAAAGCCTAATAGTGGCAATCTGAACTCCTACGTAAAAATGGTGTCTGACCCAGAACTTGTGTTCAACCCAGTCAAGATGTCCAGTGTCCAGTCTAGTGGCCTCTCAGCTACCTCTGACAGTGCACAGATCATCCTGGAAGAGCCACCAGTTGAAAACCTGGACAAGGTAAAGTATGAATAATAGAGGGAGAGCTGGCAGGTGATGCACTGACCTGCATCAGTTTCCCGAGCCGAAAAGATGGTTGTAGGCCTCATCACGCTGGTCCACCATTCTGATGGTGAGCATATGGTGCATGTCCTTCAGCAGGTTACACTCGTCCCAGCGGACCACGAGATGATTCACCATGTGGTTCGACATCATGCTAACACGGACATGGAGGCCTTGGCGAGTACTGGTGATAACACTTGCATGAAAGTTGTGTTCCGACTCTGGTAGGATGGTGAGCACCCACACCACAAGCACATCCGTGTCCATTGCCGGATCAGTCCTGGGAATGGGCACCATCATTACAGCGGAGACAGGGGGTGCTGCCCTTGATGCCAGAGGCGCTTATGGTGCCGGAGCAGTGGTAGGGAGTGCACGGGGGAGCAGCATTGACACTGCCGAGGGAAGAGCACATTCAGTGCGGTCAAGGCAAGCCTTAATCCTAGTAATGGCTGCGTGTATCGCCACCAGTGTGTCGTGTTCACCGCGTTGAGGGCTGTGTGCGTAGAGCTTATTGATGCAACCTTGGCGGTCATAACATCTCTAGCCTGGTTTGTAGCCACACTCAGCTTCCCCAATTCCCCTTCCATCCAATCCATTCCTTTGTTGATGCAGTCTGAAATACCCTTCATCCCCATGTCCAACCCCACCACTCTTGATTCGGCCACCTTTTTCACATCCTCCAGCATGTCCTCTATGTGCCTGATCACATTGTTCAGTTCATCCTCGCTACCCACTCGACTGAGGAGTCTGGGAAGCTCCTTCACACCCAATGTGTCGAAAGTGGTTGGTGTAGTGTTTGTGTTTGTGATAGGGATGTCTGGCAGCGCATCAGGGCCACATTCTTAGAATTCTTGGCGGCAGGTGTAGGCTGTACCTTCGCCGGTGAGCCTGTTACAGGTTAAGGCTTTCCCTTCACCGGAGAGCCTGTCAGCCAACATACTGACACAGCTGTTTGGCTTTTCATGCTGTGTGTGCACTGGTTTGTCAGTCTAGGCAGCGGGTGGTTGAAGCACTTGTTCGGTGAGCTCGGTGGCACATGCTTTCACTGTCCTTCAGGTTGTGCGACAAGGCGTGATAACCACTGGCTGTGTCTGCCCTCCCAATAACATGTGCATTACCACGTTCCCCACTGTCCTTACTACATGGCCTCATCCACCCTTTGCCACTGTCTTTACCTCCCCCAATTATTTTCCCTATGCTGTCCCTGTTAAAGGATAATGATGGCAGTGGAATAACATTGTCATGGAAAAAGCGGCCAGACCTGGAATTGAACCAGGGACCTCCTGATAGACGCTCGGAGAACAGTGGACCCATGGATCAAGTTCTCAGAGATCATCTCACTCTGTGCTGGTATGCCTGACAAAGTGCTGCTAATTGCCGGGGATCTAAACAATAGAACAAGCAACACACAAAGTGTGCCAGCTGAGGGGCTCATTCAGAGCTCCCAGAATGTAGTCTGCCGAAAACCTCCGGTGATAGCACTGGCGGGATTATGTACTGCTTGTGATCTAGCAATACTCAATAGTACAAAATATGAATCAAGTTCGCCCGGACCCTACATGTTGCACCAAAAAGAGGGATCATCTGTCATTGATTATGTACTTGTGGCTATGCCAATGGAAGACACGACAGTCTCCATGTTGGTGGACAAGACTGGGCTAACTTGGTCCGACCACTGCACAATTAAGCTAACACTGCCAATACTAGTAGCTGCACATAATCTGGCCCCCTCGCGTGTGGATTTGCTACTTATAAAAACACTTGAGGCTGTAATGTCGGACACAGATGCTCTACTGGACCTCTATGGGGCTTACTCGGGTGACAACTAGTCCCACTATAGTATATACAGACGGGTCATGTCTAAAACTGAACACTCCGGCTGCTCAGGCTGGCTCAGGGATATACTGGGGCTTGAAGGATGACCCAAACAATGTTGGAGATCAGTGACCCAGCACATTTCCTAGTTATTGATAGTTTGACAGTTACATCTTATTGTTTTCACATCTTATTGTTTTATTGTTCTATTGTTCTATTGTTCTGACTTTGTTATCTTTGTTACCTATTGTTCTTATAGTCCTTATTGTCTCAGGCCTTACCCATTGTCTATGGCTGCGCCAATTGTTGCCCTGCATTGATTTGCCGCTGTCTGGTGCCACAGTTATCCTATGTGATAATGAAGCCGCAAATATCCTATTGGAGGACCCCTTGTTCCACTTGTGTTCCCAACATATCGACATTCACTATTACTACATCCACGAAATGTGCGAGGACGGGTCCGTAATAATGCGCCACATATGCTCGGAGGACAACATTGCCGATATTCTTACCAAGGCTCTTCTGGCGCCACAGTTCCTGCATCTCCGGTCTTTCCTTGGGTTATGCGACCTTTGAAGAGGCGGTTTTCCAGTCGAGGGGGAGTATTTTGTGTGGTGTCTTGGTGTTCTCAGATTTTCTTTTCCATTTTCTCTTTTCTATGGGACATTTTATATCATTTTCTCTATGGACATGGACATGGACATTGGTTTCTCACTTATATGTCTTGGTTCATACCTATCTGCCCATCTCCCGGTTCCTCAGAATGAGGGGGAGTTTTGGGGCTAGCGACACAACATCCTATGTCACGTGCATCCCCAGATATGTTCAACAGATCTGGCCTCTCTCTTCCTCAGACGTTCTACTACAATGTTCTGAGATTGTTCATGAGGTTCTAAGAGTGAAACCCCAAGATAATGGATCAACCGGGTGCATTAGTACTTTGGTCTTAATATTGATGAGGCTTCAGGAGAATAGCTTTGAAATGGAATAACAGGGTGGACCAGACCACATAACATATTGTAAATGCAAAGCAGGCATACTGATAATCACAAGCTAAAGAAGTATTCTAGATTAGAGTAGACACTGTGCGGACCATCCAACGGGCCCCATTCTGAGCCTGTCTGAATGGCTCAAACCCCTTGATGGGCTCAATCTTGAGCTCGCGAAGGCACTTCTCCCCTTCAACATTGGTCTAGTCTTTGGCATGAGCTTAATAGGCTTGCCAAAGCTGCCCATGCAGCCGTAATCAGCACAGTTGGTGGGAAGGCACCGGCCGAATGGGTGAAATTTGGGGTGGGTCCAAAGATATTCACGGCAAACCACTGGCTGGTCCTTGGCCATAGGAACCCGAGCATAGATGAGATTTGTATACCTGACAAAAGATGATGTGCTTGTACCAGCAAGTATGAAGGGCAGAGCTTGCTGCAGACCAAAGCCCACTATCAACATGTGCATAGTGAAATCCAGCCAAAGGCCGTTGGTGAGGGAAGGAATGAGACTGGCGGAAGAAAATGCAATGGCCTCAGTGGCATGTACTCTGTAATTTATCCGTCAGATTAATCACCAGTTCAGAAAATGAACGCATACTTTCGAGATGCCTTAAAAAGAGTGATTCTAGAGCTGGGTGTGTCCGTGAATCTGCCGCAAACAAGAACATTTAGGTAAACTTTTTTTCCTTTGAAAGCTTTCCACAGGGGAAGCGGAAAGAGGGCCTTGAGAATCTGCATACTGTTGATGAACAGGGGGACAGTGTGATCTCACACCTTTACTACATATTCTATGATAGCATTGTACAGCCGATCACACGAAATGCACGATAATATTGTCCCACTGATCACAAGCCGAGCAATTGGTACGTACATGCGAGCTCGTTTGTTTCACCACATCGGCTGGGTACAGATTTATTGTGCCAGCTTGTCGGCCGGGTCTGAATTTATCGCACCAGCTGGATACAAGTGTACCGTGCTAGCTGAGTGTGAAATTATAGGGGTGGCCTGGTTCCCACGGTACAGCCCAATTAGTCCATTCACAGGCTTGTGATCAAATATTTCCCCCTCTGAATATGGTGTATCCTATATCACCAGGAACATATTTTTCCATAGAATCCGAATCAGGAATCTGTTTTTGGATTGGGTGCCCATAGCAACAGGTACAGGTGATTCCGGTGGCTGATTTAAATAAATATGCACATACCCCATCATGTTATACCTCACCGGAAGCGGAATTTCGAGGAGATTCTGAATCTGAAACCCACTTCCTGATTAGACCAGTAAGTGAGCAGATATGGGCATTCCGGTGGTGGCTGCATATGCCCAATTTGGAAATGGGTGACACAGGTACTACCTGGGGGTCATCTGGGAGTATTTTTCAAGGGGAGATCAGATCTGGGCACCAATCACAATTTGAACTGTCTGATCACAAGATATGAGCAATTGATCAAATTACCGATAAAGCACTGATAAGGCTGGATAGGTGATATAGGATACACCATATTCAGAGGGGGGAATATTTGATCGCAAGCCCGTGAACGGCCAATTGGGCCATACCGTGGGAACCAGGCCACCCCCATAATTTCACACCCAGCTAGCACGGCACACTTGTATCCAGCTGGCGCAATGAATTTGTACCCAGCTGACAACCTGGCACAATAAATCTGTACTCAGCTCGCACAATAAATCTGTACTCAGCTGATGCGGTGAAACAAACGAGCTCACACATATGTATTGATCACTCGGCTCGTGATCTGCCGCACAATATTATCAATTGTTTCGCGTGATCAGCCGTACAATGGTATCGCAGTTTCTGTAGTAAGGCACTGGTGATCTAATAAGAACATACTTTGTAGGGGGTCCGAGCTAGGGCCTAGCACGAGTAAGTGTTGCCCAGGTATTTACCCGCGGGTAGTCATTTGACGGGTATAGAACGGGTACTGGTACATTCCCACGGGTTAGGGGCATATTATGGGTACCCAATCTTGACCTGTTTGATCTGGCAGGCACACCAGCCATTTCCTCCCTGTATGATGTCAAGACCCCTACTGTACCCCCTAATAAAGATCCTTTCTATACTATTCTTACATCATCTTTCTATGGTACACCACCATCCTATTCCCTGTCTCATCCAACCTCATCAAAACCACCAACTCGGCCATCTTCTCCTCCTGCTGTTATCCAATCTCTACCACGAAAGCACCGGAGAAACAAATCAATATCCCTGAACTCCTTGGATGACCTTAGTCCCACACACACAACCACAGATGAAGACTTCTGAATGAATTATGAACTTGCAAAAGGGCCTCGCTGCATTTATGTAACAAGCACAACAACATCTCCCAGTCTGCTATGACACTGCCCGGTTACGGGTAGCAATCTTGTACCTCAAATTATTAATGTCGGGCTGTTTGCATGCACAATGTGGCAAATGAGAAGTGTTTGTATTACCATCTAGGCATTCAAATCACTACCCATTAGTGCTTGTGGCTGGCAGGTACATATTTTGCAAGAGATATAATTATAGGGGCTAATTATACTGTGTGGGAATGACCACCCACGGGTACCTGCACTAGTACGGGTTGCTTACCCGCAGGTCGGCATCTAAAATTCTGACCTGCAGACAGTACCTGGGTATTACCCGGGTAGACCCATGCTAGGCCCTAGTCCAAGCTAAACCCAGGGCCGCCATATAAGTTGCCAGTGTCATTGTGTGCATGAGTCGTGATAAACACAACCACTCTGGTGAATGGGCTATAGTGAAGGTATTGTGTCAGCCGATGCGATGGTATTGTATGGGCCTACACAATGGTATTGTATGGGCTGGATTGTACATACCAAACAGCCTCTACCCATTTGTTCACGTTGTCCTTGTGTGCATCAATGCCATCACGGAAGTCGTAAACCTGTTCAATGGTTTTGAGGAGATGGTGATCAAGGTATTTCTTGAGCACAAGCTCCACCTGGTCTGGTGGCAGGCTCTTGTTCTCGAGGCCAGTAAGGTAGAGATGCAGGATGGAAGTTGACGAGTTTGAGATGTGCGCCTTCTTGAATGGTGAGTAGTCTGCGTTCAGAGTAACTGGGTGGATGAGGACGGGACCCAGGACTGCGGGGGGTTGGGAGGGCAAACTACGATGTAAAAACCCTGGGCAGGTAAATCAGGGGCCAGGTGAGCAAGCAAGAGGACTTACATGATACAGAATTTTGCCAAGCTTCTCCTCATGGCAGGCCATGCACACAAAATCATACTGTGAAATGTCAAATTGAGGTGGCAGGCCCTCAAGATGCTTCCTGCAAAGGACACGTGTACACAGGTCACATAGCACGAGCTCCTCGGACCCATCACAGCAGACATGGCAGTAGTCCTGGCGGTATGGGATGGTGTTGAATGATATGAGCAGGGGATTTAATGTAGAAATATGTACCTCACTTGGATCATCGCACGGTGGCTCTGGTGATACACTCACCCCAGCTAACACATCCCTGTGCACATTCTCTGGTGATGGGCTCAGTTGGGCCCGATCAGCTTTTGTGCCTCACTCCTTCAGCTACCTCCATGGTGCATTACACCAGTACTTTCCTGGCGGTTACTTTGGTGTTTGCCGTGGGTGGAACATACTAATAGGATGAAGAATGGGTGGGCAAGACTGAGGGAATGGCAAGCACAATGAGGAGTGGAAGGATGCAGAAATGATTGACAGTTACAGTTGCCGCGGCCGGTGGGACAGCGGAAAACATTGACACACCACTGCTTCTGCCGCCGTCTGCAGCGATAAACACAGCCAAATATGTGTCGGAGTGTTAAATGCAATGGCCCTTCGTGGTGTTGACTACATTCTTTACCGCACTCGCAACATTCCTATCCCTCCTCCATGGTCTGCCCATTAGACGGCTCAGCGACTGGTAGTTGATCGTGTCGTGTGTCATACCCTCCATCACCATAATGATCATGTTCAGCTTCAAGTACTCCACCAGGGTGGGATATCTGGGGGTGTTAGCTATTGGCTGGCATGATCATGTGTGCCTACACGGTTGCTGTCTGCTAATGCATGATATCTGGGGGCTTGCACTATGGCCGGCATGATCATGTGTGCCTACACAGTCACTGTCTGCTAATGTATGATATCTAGCTGTGTGTGCTAAGGGCGCATGCACAGAATATGCAAGGTATATACCCGCCGGCTCCCTGGCATTTATTGACCATTTCCATTAGGGGCCCTGGTTGTTTGTTGCGGTGTTTATGCTACCGGCCGCTTCAGTATTGTGGTACACTGTTGTTCTGTTGGAGATCATTGACCCAGCACATTCACAAGTGCGCCACATGTCATTGATTGACAGCTATTATAGAGTTACTCCGGACTTTTGACAGTTATTATAGAGTTTGATACTTTTATGTATTAGACAGTTGCCATCAGCACATGTCTCGGACTATTGTTTATCTATCTCACTGTTTGTATACATGTCACTTATTGTCTGCATACATGTCACCTGTTATCTATTGTCCTATTGTCTCGGACCTTACATATGTTCCGGTAAGATAGGTCACATTCAAGTATATAGTCCTTGGAGCGACAGGAAGTTCTCTAGCTTCCTGATTTCGCTTCAAGGTATGTTTCTTATTATCTTTCAATTTACCAGCTTCCTAATTTCGATTCAAGTCTGTCTACTCTGGCGCAATCAACTGTTCCTTCATCACTGCAACATTGTATCAGTCCTATAACCATCAATAATATGTCCATACCATTCAGTCTTAGCTTTCGTATGATCTGTGACAGTCCGTGGTTGGAGAGCATAGAAATCCAGAACAGAGCCTCCCCGATCCGTTGAAAGATTGTGATCTTCCTTTCTCCAGTTGTTTTCTGGGAAAGCGTGAGTTATCACATAACTGAAAGGATCAGACTGAACCTCAAACCTCGCCCTTTTTGGTGCCAGCACCTTGTGGTTTGCGGGTCTCTCCAGCTCAGAGAGCAGCTTCCAAATATAAGACTAAAAGAAGTAAATCAAAGATAGTGTGCTGTGTAGATTGTAATGAGAGGGAAAGAGACACACTTTAGAGATGGTTTAGAGCCCGTTCATTGAGAGGAGTACTATCCATCGTAGACCTCATGTGCTTCAATATCTTTCAAGAGGTCAGCATTGGGGCAGACCCAACCTCTGCCTGTGCGGTTTGGGCCCAGTGACAGATCAAGTGGATGACATAGGTGGAGTCCGTAGAAATGTGTAGTGTGCAGTGATCCGAAGAGTACATCAGAACCCATAGAACAGCATTTAGTTCCGCCTGATTGTTTGTTGGCACGCTCGGGACTCGCAGTGCTGCATTGTTTGTTAAAGACTATAGGAACAGGACGACAACATTGCAGTGATGTGACATATAGGCAGAGGCAGTGACCCAGTGCTCGAAGTTGTAGCACGACAGAAACTGACAGAGTTTCCCGACGGCGAGCGAGATATCGGGGCGCGTCCCGATAGCGATATACATGAGCAGACCAACCAGGCGTCGGTATGGGAAAACCTTCAATGCGGCAATGTCAGAAGTGGACAGCGGTGCGGCTGGCTCCTTGCAGAGAATCTTCTTATGTTCCATGGGCGTCAGCACAGGTTTCGTGTCGGCCATCTTGAAGACTGCAAGGGTTTTATCGATAAGCACCGTTTGCGACAAATAGATATAATGATTAGCCAAATCGTGCTCGATGGCGATTCCCAGACAGAAAGTTGTGATCCAGAGGTCGGAGATCTCCCATACAGATCGCAGATCGTCCTTGAAACACCGAGCCTCCATTTCATCGCTGACAGCCGCAATGTAGTCGTCCACATGGACGGCGCAGATAACACGACCCGTCGCTGACTTTCAGTAATACAAACAATGCTCTCAAGGCACACATATGTAACCAAAAGCCAGCATCTTATCATTCAGCTCCCCATACCACACGCGACCTGTGTTTGGGAGTCCATATAGCCCTTTTACCACACATTGAATCCAGCTCTCCTTCCCAGGGACTTCAAAACCCTTGGGTTGCTCCATGAACACGTGCTCGCCGGGTGGCAATTTCTCGTGCAAAAATATGGTCTTGATGTCCACCTGGTGAACCTCCCAGCCCATAGCAGCAGCGATGTGCAGGACCACGCAATAGGTTTCCAGTTGCATAGTTGGCGAAGTCGTCTTGGTGAAATCTACACCAGGTACAGCTGCGCACTCAATAACCACAAAACAAGCTTTCCACCGGTTAATTTGCCCAAAACGGTTGCGTTTCAGATGAAAAACAAAACACCCGCACAAAAATCTTCCGCCCCTCCTCCAGGGCGACAGAACGTGGCACCAGATCCCAGACCTTCAGATCCGATATGGAGGCGAGCTCATCCTCGATCGTGGTAACCCACTTGGATGGGTCAGACCGACCCATAGCTTCGTCGTAAGTTTTCGGATCCTCCGGGTCAACATCCTCACCCTCAGGGCTGTAAGAACCAGCTTGACCATTCCCGGAATTAGCCAGTAAAGCAAGAGCAGCTGGCTGAAGACTCCCGATGAAAAGTGCAAGCTCTTCTTCATCGATGGTTGGTACACGTAGAGGATCGGGTGCGACAGCAGGACCGGGAATAAGCGAAGGTGTCGAGGGGCGGGAGGAGGGAGTACATGATTGCGCTCGCATTGCAGCAGAAGGACCTCCAATCCCCGAAGTCACGACACAACCATGTGACGAGCTGTGTTCACGTCGCCGCTCGACGGCAGCATCCCGCTTACGTTCGCCAGCAGCGCGTGATTCGGCAGTAGCTTTCGCGACTGCGGAAAGACGTGTGATGTCACTAGCCACCACCTGACGTTCGGAAGGAATCACAGACCGACCTGAGTGTCGCGGCATGTCTGCGGGAGGTGGGATGTGTGCTGCGGGAAGAATGGTCGGAGCAGAAGGAGCGGAAATGATGGGAATAGGAATAGGATTGGAAATGGGAGCGGGAATGGCAATTGGGACAGGGATAGGAGCGTGGGCAGGAGGCGACACAGGCACAAGTAGCTCATCATCATCCGGCAGACCAACAGTCACGCCGGGCCGATAAGGACATTCCACGGAGTCCTTAGCTTCAATGAAAATCACGTGAAACGACTCGTACACGCGATGGGTGGGCCGATGACAGACACGGTAGGTCTTCAAGTCTTTCCCGTACCCAATAAGCATGCACTCCTCAGAACGGGCGTAGACCTTCGGATTATGTTTCTTCAGGATCAACACAAAAGCCTGACATCCGATCTCACGAAGATGAGCAACATTCGGCCTAGACTTGTAGAAAGCCTTGTAAGGTGTCATCTTGATCAGGGCCTTAGTCGGAACCCGATTGCATAAGAAACAGGCCGTAACCACGAATTCGTCCCAACGGTTCGCCGGGAAGTCGGCGGCAATGCGCATAGACCTGGCAGAGTTAGCAAGTGTACAATGGATCCGCTCGCATCTGCCATTGTGAGCCGAGGTCTGCAGGGCCGTCCACTGTGCCTTGATGCCTTTGGACGCGAAGAATGCATCAGAACAGGCGGATTTTAATTCCCCGTTATCGAGACGCAACAGCCTGACTCTACCACCAGTCTCCAACTCGACCTCTCCGACCCAACGGACCAAGGCATCAAACACCCCAGACTTGTCCTTCAGGGGTATAGACCATGAGTAAGATGAATGATCGTCGATCAAATTCATTATGTATTTGTTGCCATTGGCGGATGTCACAGCTTGAGGCCCAGTCAGGTCTATATGCACACAGTCTAATCTACCCTCCGCTTTGATGCCCTCACATACTTTAAGGACGGGGTTACGTGTCTGTTTCCCCAAAATACATGATTGGCATTTGGGCGGTTTGGAGGATAAATTGATGTGCATACCTTCAAACCATTCCAGCGTCGATCATCTCCACCATTGCACAAACATTCAGGTGACCGAGACAGCAGTGCCAAGTGCCGAGATGAGGGGCGCGTGTCGTGATATGTACCTGTTTGGCGGCCTCAGCAGAATCCAAGGAATAGAGCCCGGGTTGTGATGTGGACAACTGACCAACAGCGACAATTCTCCCATTTGAGTCGATAAGCCGACACCCAGTGGCAGTGAACAGAGTTTCAAGGACAAAGCGAGGGCACGAACAGAGATGAGCCGAACACCAGCATCAGGAACATAGAGGACATTTTCAAGGATGATGTTGCCGTATCCGAGGGTAGTCGCCAAGCACACGGTTCCAATACCGATAGCGCTGACAGAGCCACCTGTTACGAGGTAACGTGCGTAATCCCGAAAGGGCTTCTTCGTGGTGCTAATAAGCGAGTTGGTGTCTTAGACGTTGAGAGAGAGAGATCGACCGTTGTCGAGAGCGAACGTAAGTCTGAAGACAAAGTTAACATTGTGAAACTGTAAGTGAAATGTAGACTATACCTGAAGACAAAGAGGATAAGCTGAGGATCCTCTGTCGACAGGTCTATGTACTTATACTAAAGAGTCGTGAGATAATATGTCCTAATGAGTAAGGCTTAGCAATACATGTAGTAAGGTGTCTGACGAAGCGGGGCCCGGTGAGTCAGAGATGCGTATGTAAAAGTCCGAAGTCGTTCGGTGTTCGTAAGCGTAATAACTAATGAGTCACGTGGGGACCAAGCCACATGATACGAGAGTAATCAGGTTACGTGACGATGTATCTAAAAGTCTGTTGCTAGAATGTTCTTGATGTATGTAAATGTATCCGTATGTATGAACGTGTTGGGGCAACTCGTGACATTATCCCCCCCTTTATTAGCTGTTCGTCCCAGAACAGTAGCTACTTCTTTGCTGATGGATGCGCAAGATAGAAATCTTTTATGAGTTCTTGGGCGTGTTCCAAGTCTTTTGCAGGTTGCCATGTGTTTTCTGATGCGGTTGTTCCTTTCCAGTTGACTAGGTATTGGAGTTGGTTTCGATAGCGACGAGAATCTAGAACTTTTTCGACTTCCCATTCTTCTTCGCCTTCAATTTCGACTGGTGGAGGCGGAGGAAGTATACGTCCGAGTGTGTCTGCTTTGTGCGGGCTGAGAAGTTGCACATGGAATATAGGGTGAATCTTCATTGTGATTGGGAGATCTAGTTCGTAATCGAGAGGTCCAACTTTCTGGAGAATGCGATAGGGGCCAAGTTGCTTGTCGGCGAGTTTCCTGCTAGGAGCTGTGGTGTTTATGTTCTTGGCGCTGAGCCAGACCATGTCACCGATTTTGTATGTTGGAGCATCTCGTACGTTTTTGTCATAGAAGTACTTCATCTGTTCTTGTGATAGGCGTATTGCTGCTTCCGCATCATCCCGTGCACGCTGCAACGACTCTAGTCGTTTGCCGGCTTCCGGGACTCTGGTGACAGGGTTCAGGGACACCTGGAACTCAGGGTCGTAGCCGTAGTTCATGTAGAAAGGGCTTTTCCCGGTGGCAGAGTGAATACGAGAGTTGAAAGCAAACTCGGCTATCGGTAATAAGTCTGCCCAGTCGTTTTGTCGGTAATCACAGAAGATGCGGAGGTACTGTTCTATTTCCGCATTCCATCGTTCCGAGAAACCGTCGCCTTGAGGGTGATATGCCGTAGTAGGAGTGGGTTTAACTCCGATTCCTTTGTAGATTTCGCGGATGTATGCTGAGGTGAATTGTGGGCCGCGATCCGTAACCATGTGTTCAGGGACACCGTGGAGTTTGAAGACGTTTTTGATGTACATGTCGGCTGTTTGAGCTGCATCTGCTGTTTCGTTGCAGGGAATGAAGTGGACTTGTTTGGTGCCCATGTCTCCAACCGTCAGGATGGAATCGAAACCGTTGGATATTGGTAGTTTGACGATGAAGTCACTGGCTACTTTCTTCCATGGAATACTGCTGCCTTCGATCGGCTTTAGGAATCCGTAGGTCTTGCCTCGTTGTTGTTTTCCCCTGAAACAAGGGTCACAACTATCGACGTATTCATTGATGAACTTAGTCATTCCGGGCCACCAGTAGTTTCGAGAGATTAGCTCGAGTGTCTTTGCTTGTCCTGGGTGTCCGGCTGGGAGGACGTCATGGTGCGCTCTCGTAACATCTCGACGAATCGAGTTGTCCAATGGCACATAGACTTTTCCTCGGCGGAGTATGAGTCCTTGCTCTGCGTTCCATTCCTCCAGACCCTTCTGTAGGTTAACAGGGCCGAAGTTCTGAACCAACTCAAGAGCTGATGCCTGTTCGGGGTCTTTGTTGG
>KV417494.1:240589-334606 GCA_001630335.1 Athelia psychrophila | reverse complement strand
CTGGACTAATGAGAGCATAGTACACCGAACCAGGGGTGCACTGAGTAATCAATAATGCGAATGCTTGCGGCTTGCTGAAGCCTGAAAATGTATGCGTAGAGACTGAGTGGCCCGGGGCGAAGCAGTCTGTGGAATGATGTACATAACGATTCGGAATGAGTAATCCTGTATAATAGAGTGCTGAGAAATCATATTCATGTATCTGGACAGCTGTCTCCTAGGAGTCGAATAGGAGAAACAGAAGTCCATATCAGATGTAAAGATGAATGTCAAAGTGTTACAATTGAAACAGAAGTCTGAATGCAAGCGAGAGCTGTTGCCAGCTAGAGAGAGAGAGTTGCAGATTCTGTGGTTGGAGCGAATAATCGTGGTGCTTCTTCGGGAAAGCCCTAATGCGTGCAATGGAGCATTGTAATCCTATTCGATGGGAATGGCCTTAGCGAAGTTGCAGTTGCAGTTGCAGTTGTTCAGAGAAGTTCTTTTGGCATCGCGTATTAGGCTAACTAAAAGATGGAGCTCACATTGAGTTTCATTTTGAAGAGAGCAGCGGGTCCGCCAGGGGTGCTCTGAGACGTGCGAACTCACTTGAAGCTCAAGGAGCGATGCGTTGTGGGGGCTGCGTTTCTGTTGCACCGAAGCAGAAGTTGGGCATTGAGGGCAGAGCGGGTTGCAAGAACCTGGTCTGGGGTTAGTTAGAGTAGGCTTCTGGGGTTGCTGAGGTAGCAGTTGATATCTGCGTAAGAAATGTAGCCGCAATCTGTTGCTCAGGTGCAGTCTGTGGGGTCTGTTGCTCAGTCCCAAGGTAGAGGTTTCTTCTTCCGGCAGCAAATGGCTGTGGTCTCGCAGTAGTGGGAGGCTGGTGATGCCGCACAGTTGATGAGGCTGCGGGCCTTTATCAAAATACGGTCATCTCGCTCAATTTGAGTGTTCCGTTGTTGCTAGCTGCTTAGGCTTGTTGGGAAAATTATAGAGTTCCCGGTGCAGTGGTCTTGGTTTCTTCTTCTACCTGCAGAGTCCGGTTCGGTGGGGCTTACGGGGGCGGTTTGTATGGTAGCCGCTATAGCTGGTTCGTCTCAATCTGCGTATGAAGGATGCGTCCTGTGTCCTTTGACGTGTTGGGCGCTGGTAGTTGGGGCTCTGTCTAGAGTACCGTGTTGAGGAGCGTGTGGAACGGTTTGTTCCTTTGGAATGGTTGCTTCGGTAATAGCTTCCGAATAGTTTCTCTGGATGCCGTAGAGCCCCTGGCCTCTTTCAGCCTTAATAAGGGTTATTCAAGTTTCCCTAGTTTTGACTGCGAGCTTCTAAAGAGTGCCGCGAGGCCTACATGGAGTGGCGCTTGCAGCTCTATATGCTGTGGCTTCTCTTCTAGGAGAGAGAGCGTAAGTCGGAAACACTCCTGTTTCGTCGCCTCACCTAGGTCGGTATGTACGTGTTGAGAGAGGTTCGACCCCTAGCAAATTTCTTTCGAAGGACCTCTCTTCTGGTAGGACTGACCAGGCTACTGCTTCTTCTACTGATACTCTACCACATGCTCCTGCTTCTAAAGTGCTAGAGGTCGAAGCTGCTAAAGTAGTAGTTTAAGTTTCTCCGTACCTATAGAAGGTTGCGGTTTCGTCTTCGAGCCTAGCGTTAGGTCTCGTATCAAGTCCCATGGTGCAGTTAGAGACTGATAGTGTGGTCCAAGTACGACCAGCCAAGGGTTTGGCCAATGTCGTTACAGCTGGAAGACCTTGCAAAGGCGCTCCCATAGTGGAAAAGGTAGGCGTTGTGGTAGCCCAGGACCCTAGCCCTGTACTTTTGTTAAGGGTTTTACTTTCGGCGGCGGGAGTTTCGTCTCACGTGACGATGTATCTAAAAGTCTGTTGCTAGAATGTTCTTGATGTATGTAAATGTATCCGTATGTATGAACGTGTTGGGGCAACTCGTGACACCACCGATGCCGCGGATAGAGTGAGGGGTGATCATGCTGAAGTCGGAGAAATCTGTGTGTTCATTCATAAGGCTCGTTGAGGCACCAGAATCCAACCAATAACGGCTCGGCACACGAGGATTACACTTCATCTCGGTGAGATAGAGCCGACAGTCTGGCTTGTGTTTCAGATCACGATCGGGAACTCTATCCCCGCCACCAGACGCGACCGCGGACAAAGCATTCTCAAAACTGTTGTCCTCAGAGTTTGTGAAGGACCAAGTAGAAGTGATTGCAGAAGCGGATGGTACAGAAGCTTGTAGCTTGGCGGAAAGGGCCCAGGAGTCGGGAACAGTGGTTGTGTGCAGTGCCATCAGGGCGGTATTAGAGTTTGCGACAGCGGGAGAGACAATTGATGTGGTGCCGTCGGAGGAGGTAGAAGTGGAAACGAAAACAGCCTCATTTGTATCAGCATCAATGAGATAGGCACACCTGTTGGTGGCTCTACGGAAAGGATTATTGTCCAGCTTTCCACCGCGATCAGATGATTTGCCCCCACGACCACCTCTACCGCCACCCCTAGCTTCACGCTTCTTGGCGATGATCTCGCACATCTCAGCTTCCTTTCCATGCATATCACCACCAACCCGCCAGCGTGTAGCCTTTGTATGGCCAGGGCGCTTGCACAACGCGACAGTACAGACAGGTCTTCCGCTCCCACTGCCAGCCACCATGGCGACCTCGGGCAGGGCAGTCTTGCTTTTCCAGACGACCTCCTGGGATATATGATCGAGGAGCCAGGAGGAACCGGCGGCTGGGTTATTGGTGTAATGGGTCTGCGCGTCAGAACCGATGCCGGGATGATGGGCTTCAAGGCCAGAGAATAGTGTAACCATCAGGAAAGTTTCCTGGGTCGGGAAACCGGGTGCATATATGTGAGATAAGGTCCTTAGCGTGATGAACATGACCAGGGAGATCAGCCATGTCGGGGCCGAACGACAAACAACTCGCTTCCTGCATTAGGGAGATCTGTACAATCGGTCCACGACCCTGGTGACGTGTTTTCAGGGCCGCCCACGCCACATGAGCCAGTTCCGCACCCTCGATGAAAGGTTGTTCAATCTCCGAGATGTTGACGTTAAAGAACGCCACAATCTTCGCGCTGTTCCCAATATACACCCAATAAGACGTTGTAGAGCGTGTTCACGCTCTAGGTATTGCATTCCGGATACAACACTGATCCCCCGAGATCCCACCGGGACCTACGAGCTTTGAACGGCCTCCCCGCCAGCTGTCTGCTACACCGAGCCCCCAGCCGGCACCCGTCTATGTATTACAAGGGCTCCCCGGCCCAAATTTGTGTGTTGTGTGTTTATGTGAATCCCCCGAGTCTGATTGTGAGCCCTGTCTATCGACCCTATGCCGACCCCGAGTCCGGCCGCCGGTCCCGCACGTCTCCCCGCTGTATGTTCAACATCCGGAACGCCGGCCAGGCCCCGTCTATGTGTTAGGAGTCTCCCCGCTCTGTATTAGTGTGTTGTGAGTTTATGCAAACCCCCGTCTACATCTCCAATATCTTCTGTGTTCCCACCTACATCCCCGCCATCCTCCGTGTTCTCGTCTACGCCCCCCTGTAACCCTTATCCACTTGGTATACACCCATCACCAAGCCTTGTCAATGAATCACCATGTTCCGTCACGAAACACGCTCCACCCGCCTACGCTCCGCCCTCCGGGCCGGGTCTCATTTTCCTTAAGCACTACCCTCGGGTCGAACACTGGCCGGCTACTCCTTCCGGTTCTCGTCAGAGATCCTACGGAACATCGGCGATCACATCCTTCACCGTCTGGCTAGCTCAACCCCCGGACTATCCTCCAGCTGCCGGGTTAGAATCTCTACAATGTGTTCTCTGTGTTAGGGGTGATGACGTAGGCGGGTTCGGGAATAAGACCCAGAGCGTATTTGAAGAGATTGTTGAGCTCGAGAACTGCTTTCATGCTGCGTTCCCAGACAGAGTAGTTATCTAGTGACATGTCGAGTAGGTTGAACTTGGGATCGTTGGCGAGTGAGTTGATCATGGCGGAGGAAATGGAAATTTCTTTGATGGGAGCGATGTGAGGTGCGAACGGGTTCAAAGTTGCGGAAACTGATGGATTGAGAGTACCTCCGGGAGCTACAGGAGCTACAGGTGGATTTCCAGGAGGTAAGGCGTTGGTGGCTGTACCGTTCGAACCCATCTTTGATGTTGCGAAATAAGGTTGGGTCCGATCAAGGGACCTGAAAATGTAATGAAGACGATGAAGGAACCGCATATTAGAGACGCGATAGAGACACTCGTATCAACAAGATGCAAACTAGTTGCAAGATCGGCGGGTTCGAGTTGAAGTTGTGTGTTCAGAGTTGTGCACGGGCGGTCATAACCTCTTAGAACCTAATGAACGATCTCAGAACATTGTAGTAGAAAGTCTGTGTCATTAACATACCTAATGAACGATCTGTAGGTATGTTAATAAGATAGTATGAAGTGTGTGTGATAGAGCTTACCTCAGAACGTTGTAGTAGAACATCTGAGGAAGAGAGAGGCCAGATCTGTCGAACATATCTGGGGATGCATGTGACATAGGATGTTGTGGTGCTAGCCCCAAAATTCACCTGTTTGTCTGTTCAATTAGATCTGACAACTATATTTTGGATCGGACACCTGAATACATGTATATAGTAGCTATGGAACACCCCTCAGGTATTCATCTCTGTAGATTGGCATGTGGCCATCCTGCTGTGCTAGATCTGTGATTAAACTAATTCCGGTCTTATCTTGAGGTTTTGCCTTTTGGTCTGTCTAATTAGATCTAACAACAATATTTGGGATCAGATATGGAGAACCCTTCAGGTGTTTGTCTAGGTATATCAGACATGTGGCCATCCTACCGTGCAAGTATGCAGTTACTGGATGAATCTGTCCTGAAATTCTGTCCACATGAGGGTCTTTCTCTACATTCTGTGTGCCCACATTTCCACATGCACTATGCTACAATTCTGTCTACTGGGACACATGTATATCCATCAATACAACACATTTCAACACTCAAATGTTGCCTATATATAATTATAATTATACCACTGGTTTCTTTAATGGTGTTTGGCTTGTTATTTCCTTGGGTCGGCTCTTTGATATTTTGGGCCTGTGGGTATATGGTCCTTGCCCCTGATTGCTCATTATGTGCATAATAAGTATGTCTAGAAATATGTGCAGTATGCATTTGGATCCCACTGGGGTTTATATATAAGGTGTAGAGTACATGATGTCAACAGGTTCCAAACTGCCTGCATGGGCTCATAAGAAGCTAGATTGCTTTCTCTTGGTCAGGAAAGTTGTACTGTGGACTATTGAAGAGTGAGAGGATAGCAATAATACACTAGTATATCCTATCGTGAATATATAGCTTGCATACATGATTCAAGGCAGTCAATTTAACCTCAATATGACAGTCAGGGGGATGATGAAGCATATATCTCCCTTCCACATACATGGCTAGTAGTTAGATATATTAATATTGAAGGATGTGATTAAAGTTTGTGTGTTGCACACTAAAAATGCTAATCTGTCACTGATTGTCAGATGTGGGGGCTGATTTATCTCATGATTTCACTATTGTATGTGATCACCGTCCAAAGATTCTGCTAAGGCACTGGAAAGATGCCAGTTGTCACAGACAGATGAAAATTTCTGTGTGTTGATGTCTCTCTCATACAAGGATGGTATATCTGAGCCTTTGTTGAACTGGTGCCGTTTATCGTAAGCGCATGATGACTTTGTGAGGGAGAACATGATGTTGGATGTGCATAGAGTGAGAGTGTAAGCATGGGAGGGAGTTGCTGTAGGGTCCGTAGCCATGAGGAAGTAGGTGCAATTTGTGACACCATCACCATACATTTTTATTTTAGTAGGGATGTGGCAGCTCTTGGTGGGTGGATGAAGGTGATATGAAGATACATTTGAATGTTTGAGGGTTGGTGAAATAAATATGGTGAAGAGCATAACCATCAATATGTTCCCCTGCAACCCGCTTTAGCATTCTGAGGGCTATAGAGAAGTCGGTGCAACAGAATCTTAAGCAAGGCTTTGAGCATACTTGTTGCTGTCACCAAGTAGACATGCTTCCTCTTACATAATGCTCATACTTCCGCACACCACATGTCTATTATGAAAGATGAAACTCCCACCAGATCTCTGAAAACTCACATGCATCTCCCATATTATTGAGTGTGTCCTAGAATACATCCACCCGGCCCTTGTCTCCATATTGTCAACAGGGTTCAATTATTGGGATACTGCCTTCCCAACAGTTCAATTTATCACTGCAAAGACACCAAACCTTTCAGTACTGCAGTACTGGGCCCAATACTCAGTACTTTATGATGAAATTGATATCTCAACATCTGTTGTTGGGTTGGTGCAATTTAATATGTATGGTTTTATCTCAGGTCAATCCACAATATATCACTTGGCTCAGTTCTGATATTCTGTGCTCATTCACATCAATGCAATATCCACAACACATCATTTGGCAATCAGTCAAAGGCACGATATCACTGCCTAGGGTGCTTTTAAAAACCCATGATGGGCTCAGGTTCAGACTTGATGGCAAGCAATCCTCAGTAACCGCACTTTCCGACAGGTGCTTATATCCTGAACAGAGATATCTTCTCAGGCTCACTCACCAATGAGCAGATTGGAGTCAAGGTTGATTAAAGTGGTTTCATTGATGATCTTATGGACAATATGAATGGCTATAGGCTCTTCAAGTAATCCAAATTCTCCAAGGAGATGCACATCATGAAGGCCCTGATGACACAGTGCCCTGGGTTCCAATCAAAATTCTATGGTTCAGTCAATGGTGGAATCAAGTTTTGTCCCACGCCTTGCAAAAGTGGCTGGCAGCTGTGAGATCTCATCTATATTCTCCTGCACTAAGTGTGGCTCAGAGGAGTGGTGTTATACTGGGAACTTGTTTCTCACCAAACCACATGAAAACTCAGGAGAAACAGGAAACCAGGAAACCCAGAGGCAATTGAAACCTTGTGACAATGATCCAGCTGAAGTAACTGACAAGCATCCCTGTGAAACACAATGTGACTAGATCTGACCAATCCTCACAACACCTATCACTGCCGCTGCAAAAGAAACACAATTAAGGCACCACATGGGGCTGCAAGAAGCAACACTTAGATCGCTGCGGGACACACCCGGAGAAATCACCTGCATTCCGATGCCTAGAGACCCCGGTCACACACTGTCGGACTACTAATCTCGACTCCCACAATCTCCTCCTCCTCCTCCTCATTGTTCCTGTCCTGCTCGCTCCCCCTTGCCAAATCACCCCCCCTCTAATGGAGGCAGGTGCACCCTAGAAAAATCGAGAATCCATGAGCCCCAATGTGTGCAGGAAACGGGCTAGCCGCAGTGTAGCCAAGGTGAGTGCCAGGCCTACAGATGCTAGTCGATCAGACACTAACATACCTATACTTCAGCTCATCGCCGAGCCAACACTAGCCTCAAATGCTAGTGCTCAGGCATAGCGGCATGTCCTGCTTGCAGATGGTAGGCTTTTTGGCAAGCAGGACACACTCATGAAGGCGGCGGACAGCACCAGCAGCGTGTCCCGCTGCCAAACTTGATTTCAAGGCTTCACATTGCCTATTCAGGTAAGTCCCATTTCTTCATTCTGTTTACATACACTAACATTAT
This sequence comes from Athelia psychrophila, assembly GCA_001630335.1. NCBI lineage: Eukaryota > Fungi > Basidiomycota > Agaricomycetes > Atheliales > Atheliaceae > Athelia > Athelia psychrophila. The sequence goes on along the minus strand of KV417494.1, from coordinate 326,947 downwards.
CTTCCCATCTAGCTGTTTGATCACCCAGCCCATCCCGTGATGTCACCTCGCCCGTCCATCCTTGTCTGTTGTTCCCACCATCCCCCACCTGACCACCACCCAGGCCCTGCGTGCTCTCAAAGCGTGCAGGGCATTTGAATTGATGTTTGCGGTCCAGCGGACACTGTGGGCCTGCTGGATGGCTGTGTGTGCACCATTTCACACTGCAGCCCCCTTCTGCCATTGCGCCCTCGCCACCTGGCCAGCACCCAGACCCCATGCACTCTCAAAGTGTATGGGGTATCTATCTTGATGTGCATGTTACATTGCCGACACCAGCATGCACTGTTGTCGCGCTGGCGGCCCCCAACACGTGCCCCGCCAAATCCACCCAGCCAGCCGTGCACCAGCCAGCCTCCATGCACTCTCCAAGTGTACGGGGTTACCCCTCCATGTTTTAACGGAGCTGCGTACACTGTGGGATACCCGGTGTAAAGCATGGGGATGTCCTAAGTGGCGTATCACGTGTTTTGATCCATCCCGGCTTTGCAGCTATGTCTACCTCACTCTCGATGCTGTTCCCATATTTCTGCCGTTGTCCCCGGACCTCCGAAAGCGTTCCCGGACCTCCAAAGCCTTTCCCGGACTGCCGAAGCCTCCGCCGCTCCCGCCGGACTGCCAATGCCGCCGATGTTTCCAGTACAACAGTCCAGATTTCCGCAGGCTAGTCGCCTCATGCTTCGGGTATTTTGATCATGGGTCCGCAGGGACTGCGGCACGTGTCGGAGACGTTCCAGACCACTTACATATCACATTTATATTATGTACTATTCATGCAGCATGGCAGACAGCATGGCGAGAGCTCCGGATCAGTTAGGACTCATGGCGAACACATGTTAGATACTTCCCATTCATTTACAATACTTAAGTGACCTTATGTTGCACCACAATACAACTTACCTTCCCATCTGTGTGTGTGCGCTTCATATTTAAGTCTCCGAGTTTCCGGCTCTATCCCTATCGCTTTGTGTGTGTTGTGTTTCACTTCGTATCACTTTGGTCCCGCATCCCATTCGTATCCGCCGCCATTCACTTTCCGTACTGCATTGTTCCGCACCCGTACCACATTGTACCGGACCCGTACCACATTATACCACATGTGTACCACATCCATTCATTTACCTACCACTTTTCCTACCTAGTTGTTTCGGACCCGTAGCATATTTTCCCGGTTTCCTATCGCATTCCTTCGCATCCCTACCCCATCCCTTCGCTTATATTTCGCACCCCATTCCTCACTGATCCCATCCCACCCCTAGGTCTCAAGCATCACCCCTCAACACCTCACACTAATCGAGTGGTCGAGCCTGTCCCCTTCATTGGATATAGCTGCCAACCACCATGAGTACTTACACTGGCGGCTGTGTGTGCATGTGTTCTCGTGCGGCAGCCCCCTCCTGTGCTCCCGCCAACCCAACTCCCCATCCAACCACCACCCAGCCCTCTTGTGTTGTCCAAATGTGCGGGGGGGGCTATCCCAACATGTGCGGGGGGGGCTATCCCAACATTTTCAGGCAGCCGCAATCACCATGTGATACCTGGCGGCTGTGCACACCCTCCCGCCAACCCACCTTCCCATTCAGCTGCAACATAGTCTCGCCGTGATCTCCAAAATGTGCGGGGAGTCTCCCTCGACGTCTGGACACCAACATGAATGCTGCGGACCAGCAGAAATTGTGCTAGTGTGCATTTCTGCGCCCACAGCCCCACCCCCACTCCCACCAGCCCAACACTCCACCACATCACTTCACAACCCCCGTGCACTGTCCAAATGTGTGCAGGGTCTCTCTCAATGTCTGGCTGCCATCACGGCTGCTGTGGACCGGCGGAAATTGTGTGAGCGCACATTTCTGCGCTCGAGGCCCCACCTCCACTCCCACCAGCCAAACACTCCACCACATCACTTCGCAACCTCCATGCACTCTCCAAATGTGCGGCGGGGCTATCTGAACGTTCTCGCGGTGCCGGGTACACCAAGGGACAGCCAATGGCGGCACGGGCTTGTGTTCTCGTGCGGGGGTGGCTCATATATCATAATGTAGGATATATAATATACATATGTACTATATCAACTGTAATAAGTAGATAGTTAGGTTTGTTAATGGATATTACATCTAGATAATACATAAATGCTAGGTTATATATAATTAAATGTAAGTAGGTCTACAAATTGAATACACAGTGACTGTATGAATGATCAGGTGTATGAATGATTGAATGATTGAATGATTGAATGATCAGGCAGTGCGGGCTTGTGAAGTCTTTTACAATTGACCACCATCTGTGCCTCTCGCTCACCACCACATCACAATAACAACAACATGGTGCCTATTGCTGGGCCACCTGACTATGACGAGTCACCTGTAAATGAAGCACAGGCAAGTTTGAGCTGATCAAAGCTCAAAACAATCTTATCTGACCCACTTCAGATATACAAGGAGATGCTCAAGTTTCACCTAGAGGAAACCGACTCCCTCGTGGCGAACATTGATGACATGGTGGCTGATGCTTTGACCGACTTTCCCGATGACGACAAGTCAGACATTGTAGCTTATGCTGCCAGGCTTGCTTGATCATACATAACTGGGGATACAAGGACTGGGCATGTCCGGTATGTTATCTATAATAGTCCTTCCTTTTTCCTTGTGACTTACCATTATTGCAGCATTGTGAAGGCCTACATCATGTACCACAGGCAGTATAAATCTGCTTGGGATGCTAAGGCTGTCACCACTCAGACACCTAGTGATATCAAGAGTTCATTACCCATAAATGTGGGTCAAAAGAGAAAGGCTACGAGGGGGAAAAGGTGCTCTTTCTGCTTATTGTTTCAACCGTGTAGCTTATCACCATTCTATAGTTCGCCACAGCTGTTTCAACTTGTGCTGCTTCGACCTTTGGTATTGAAGCATCAGACCCCATGAGAGGACCACCCCCTCCCATGTTACAACTCATCTCATGTTCAGCTGTGGGCTTCCCACTTGCTCACGTCTGGTGTCGGAGTTCATGATGGGCCTCGAGAAGACCATGGCAAAGGCTGGTGAAGCATCTGTATCTGCCCATGCTCTAAAACTCCGGGACATGCATCGGCTTTATTGTCACTGTGTTACCAGCCCGGCGGTTTCATCAGAGGAGAGTCGTCAAGAAATTGTTTGATATGTGAGTGTTCATTTCTTGGGACATCAATTTGATTCTCACCTTTCCTTAGTGTGCATATCTGTTTGTGTTCCTCATGGTTCTTCGCATTGATGAGACCATGTCCTTGATGTTTGAGAGCATCAACATTATTCCTGGTGAAAGTATGTGATCTTTTAATCCTTTCCATCAGCTCAAGCTCACCATTATGCAGGAGAGTACTTAGATGTCATGCTGGGCACACACAAATCCACCCAGACAGTGACACTCATTGATGGAGGCTCCATGCCAATGACAACAACCCTATGCTCTGCCCGATATGAATGCTCATTCTCCTGGCTGAGTGTTATCCAACCACTATCTCTTACTCTGGACCACTCTTTCTCAAGGTTGGCAAGCAGGGAACAGTTCTTGAAACAGAGCCAATGAGCACTTCTCAGTTCGTCTGTGCCTTGACTGTAGATTTGCAAGCTCTGGGGTACAGCTACTGGGTCATGTATGGAACTCACTCTTTCAGATGTGGCAGCTGCCAGTACAGGGTCAAGCACAAGGCCTGGACTGTTGCAATGGTAGCTGCATGGGGTGGCTGGTCCAGGTTGAGGCTATGACCAGGTTTTGTTACTTCTACTCCCCTGTTGATAATGCTGAGGGCCTTGTAGACTATGATCATAATGAGCCAAAAAGGCCCAAGAGTACTTAGTAGGTATTTAGTTCAAGTAGTAAAGCAGTTGATAGAAATAAAAGTGATTGGTTAAAACAGAACAGGACAGATGTGCAAACAAAGCTGAACAAAGGGATGCAGCAGGAAACCGATAAGGTATACAAAACTGAACAGATGTGGTATGGAAGCGAACCAACAGATGTGTAAAATAGATGCATAAAATGAAGCCGAGCAGATGTGTAAATGAAACCAACAGATGCGTAACATGAAAGCCGACAGATGTGTAAAATGAAGCCAAACAGATGTGTCATAAAAGCTGAACAGATGTGTAAATGAAGCTGAACAAAGGAATGCAGAGATATGGTACCAAGGGGCACACTTAACAAAATATGGCACAGAAATCATTGATAGTTAAGTATAAGACTAAAGAGAATTTAAAAGTAGTATTAAAAGGTAGCAATGAAGTGCAATGTATTAAAGTTTTTCATATGACTCTTTACCCATTGAACACCAGACCTCCCAGTCATTCTGACCTAACCACCTTTGCTGCCAGAGTGCATCAGAGAAAACACCTGACTGCAAATCCTGATACTTCACAGCTGACTTCTCTCCACGAAGATGTGCCTTCATGTGTGGAATGACACCTGCTATTTTGCGAAGAGACTGATAGTTATTGGGCCTCCTAGTGGTGGGTGGAAGTTGAAAGAAGGCCAAAAGCGAGCCCCATTATTGTCGAAGTCGTCCTGTATAAGACTAAAGACCCTCTCACGACGGTTGATGGTCACCTTGATCAAAGCCCACTTAGGAATGATTGCGCGACCTTTCTGGGGACCATAAGTGTCCCAAACCCTCTGGACTTCACCAGACTTCGCCTGGGTGATGACTTCCTCCAGTCCATCAACCTTGTGTAACACAAGGATGTCCAGTTCACACAGTGGACCTGGCCTACTAAATCAATTAAAACACAGCTACTGCCAGTTATGCAAAATGGAAAAAATGCAGCTGTAGCTGGGGGTAATAATTGATTTTTTCGCACCTGGTTGCTGCACATATAATCATTTTTCTTGCAGCACTTGCTGTGATGCACAATCAATTAAGCCTTGCTGTTGCTGTGTGCCACAATTATGGCTGGCAGGCCCGGGGATGGCCACGGGCTGGCCTGGCAGCTGCCGAACCAGGGGGCTGACCCAAAATGGATGCGGGTGGCTGGTAAAATGGGATTACCACCACCTACCAATTGATCCCGGGGCTGGCATTGGATATGGGTGAGCCCTATATTGGGACGTCCTTAAGAGATATCTGCAATGGATCAAATTACTGATAAAACATTGATAAGGCTAGATATCCCTCAATTCCTGATGGATAAGGGTAATCCATGGCTCAAATTCAAGCTATTATTATCCTTTATTCAGATCAGCATAGTGCCTGCAGCTCTCACCTCCATGATACATAGATAGCATCCATTCACTGCAAGATGTGATCAGCCATTATCGGGAGCCTTCCGACATTCAAGGATATGCTCAAGAGCTTTCAGAGGGCTGCTGTACCATTATATACCGTTGTGCAACAGACCCCTTATGAATAGCCTTGATATCCACAGAGAAAATGCTGGTACAGCAAAATACCACCAGATTTGATATTGGAGGCTGTTCACATGCACCAATGTGCTCAAAGGCTCAAATTCCATTCAAGGAGAACCATAAATATATGTGGAAAAAAGATTGAAAATGATCAGTCAGGTACTCAGCTCAATATAGCTGAAACAGCTGTTGAAGAATGAACTAAGTCCTGGACTGTGTGCACTGCTGAAAGTTTGATGCTTTCTGGAGTATTTTGGGTACCACAGACTGACCTCTCTATCAACCATGAAATCCTTTTCAGGTATGGGGTTCTGCGGTATAAGAGAGTACTATTTCATGGCCCCGAACATGATCTGGTCTCAGACACTACCTCAGGAGGGGTATTTCTGTAAATTCCCGGTATTTGATGGTAAGCGCTGAGTTCTGGTCGGTTTCAGATAATTCTTTTTTTTCTCGGCACATGGGATATATACATACTCACAAGAGGGATGGGTGCATTGGATATTACCACTATTAGGATGGAATACTCAACACTGCTCTCACGAGTGCTAGGTGGTGTGGTATTGTCACATTGATGTGATACCTGCGGGAGCTAGGCTGATCCGAATAAAAGCTAATAATAGCTTTAATTTGAGCCCTGGGCCACCCTTATCCATCAGGAATTGACAGATATCTAGGCTTATCAGTAATTTACCGGTAATTTGATCAATTGCTGATATCTTGTGATTGGACCGCTCAAATTGTGATCGGTGGCCAGATCTGAACTCACCTTGAAAAATGCTCCCCGATGACCCCCTGATAGTCCCCGTAGCACCCCATTTCAAATTTGATATCTGGTGGCACCACGGGAATGGCCATATCTGCTCACCCAGCCATCCAATCAAGATATAGGTTTCAGATTCGGACTCTCCTGAAAATTCCGGTTCCGGTGAGGCATGATATGTACCCATATAACCCAATTTCAAATTAGGCATCTGGTGCCACCACCGGAATGCCGGTATCTGCTCACCCACTGGTCAAATCAAGAAATGGGTCACAGATTCAGGCTCTCCTCAAAATTCCGCTTCCGGTGAGGTATAACAAGATGGGGTACGTGGATTTATATTTTTATCAGGCACCGGAATCGCCTGTACCCATTGCTACAGGCACCCAATTTGGATTCTACGGAAAATTCCGATCCCGGTGATATAGGATACCCCCCAATTGGAGCCCCAAAATATTTGTACAAAAGCCCGTTGTGTTGTCGGATGAGTGTTGTGCACTTATCCCTAGAGTCGCCGGTCCAAACAAATATCGACGGGCTATCCCTAGTTTGAGTTCTTCCTGAAAGTCGGTTATTTAGTGACCTAAACGTCGATTTCGTAGAATTGCCTAAATGGGGTTGTAGGTTAGTAACTGCAAGTGAAACCAACTGCTACCTTGAATGGAAAAAGTCTGATGCTGAAAGTAACTGTAATATTTAGAAAGCCTAGTCTGTCTGAGACTACGACTCTGATGAGCGGAATTTTAACGAAGCAAAGATGCTGAAAAATGCTATATCCTCGTGGATGTACTTGATGTCCTAAACACTATTCGAAAGGGTTCTTAACGCTCCTGACAGGTTGATTTGACACACACTTAGTCTGTCTCGTAGACTTAAGCTGCTCAGAATGCTTATGCTGGCACGGATCTAACGTTCTCTTTTAACGCAATGGAATTGTTTAGCGACTCTAAGTCACTCGTTGCAGGTTTAACTTAATCACACAGATGTGGTTGGTCAAAAATTCGTATATTTCAAGACAAGTAGTCAACGCTGTTTGACACTTGTATAGTAACTGGTAGATACTTAGGTAAGAAGTACCTGTGGTGATGTGAGCGAGGGGGGAACTAAAAACTCCATTCAAACATACATCTCAAAACTCCTACTTAGCTAGTCCTTATATACTAATTCTGATGTCCTTTTTGGGACTAATTCCCAGGGTCTCTGATTGGTTGCTAACCCAATCCCTACTATCTATCTGTATTACAAACACTACATACCCCAAAGTTCTTGCTGACTGAGACAATGGACCCCAATTCCTACTGCTGACTGAGGCTGACTGAGCAAAAGGTCCCCAAAATGTTGTGCTGACTGATCCTAAACTCCCCAAATTTCATGGCTGACTGAGGCTGACTGAGCAAAAAGTCCCCAAATGTCATGCTGACTGATTCAAAACACCCCAAAGTGCTGACTGAGCGAAAGCACCCTAGTTTTTCGCTGATTGATCCACAGTACTCTATTTGTCGTGCTTACTGATCCACAGTATCTTATTTGTCGTGCTTACTGATCCACAGTATCCTATTTGTCGTGCTTACTGATCTTTCAAAGTTCTGGGGTAACTCAACTTTCTCACGGGTGGATACCGTTCATGTGATCTATGTGGGTCTTTAAACATTGAGTCATGTGCAGGATTTCGATCTTGTGACTTTTGGTATTTTCTTTTTGCACAATTTTGCCATGTGGGTGGTGACACCTGTCAGCTATTATTTTAAAGTCCTGAAGAAAAAAATGTAGTTGTTGAACCAGGATTGAACCGACGACCTCTTGATAATTTAACATCCCAAAAATGTTGTTTTGTGCCAGGACTGATCCAACAACCTCAGAGTAGTCACATGTTCTTGATTTGTTGTGGCTTGTCTATTTGCTTTGCTGTAGTCATGCTTTTTCAGCAGCTCTATTGGGTAGTGTCAGGCAGTGGAAGTTATGTTGTACTTGAACATCGGGTGGCGTGGGACATGTAATGGAAGCATTTAATTGTGTGGTGTCCGCCGGATGTTTTCGGGTGAGTTTTATATATCGCGTTGAAAATAAGCGCTGCGGCCTCTGCTTCTTTCCACTTGCTTTTGACACATCGTTGTTTTGCCTTTTTATCCCTTGGATTTTCGGTTTGAATTGTATGTGCATAAGATTTCTTGAACTCACATGTGCAAAGTGCTGAATTCAGGCTGTTTTTAAGCGAAATTAAATCATGTTTCAAGTTCCTGCTGCTGTTGTATCAGCTGGTCTGATTGGATGCCGGGGAAATGCTGTAGAGTGTCGAGAGAAGGATCTGACAGGCAGGGATTCTGATCGATACCTTAGGTGTGTTCCTGACATTATTTTGATCTCTACACTTGATACTGATGGTTATTTGACAGCGTGTATTCACCGAGTGTGTTGGCCGATTCTGGAGTGTTGGATCAGGCATCGTTGATCATCATACCCGATAACTCCCGCTATTTTATCAATGTGCTTGTCCCCGTTTATCCTGGCCATATTCGCCCACTGCTGGGCAACTTTATGACCCAGGATCCATACATGTTTTATGTGGCCTTTGGTCATGTTACCACTCCATTCCTTCATTTGCCAGCCTTTGGCTTATTTGTCCCTCTCGGACCTCTCCTTCATCATGAAAAGAACTTTTCGTTCTTTCGGGCCCGCACTGTTGTTCGTGCCGGAACTTGGTGGTATGCCCCATTCATTACCCTCATTATCCCACACCGTCTCGACTTTCCATTCTGATTTCCGCTGGCACTGCGGAAGTTGTATCAGCACACCAATCTTGCTGGGCTGAATGATTTGAGACTTCCAAAGGTGGAAATTGTTCCCAAGTATCATCGTGTCTAGAGGCGGGATTTGGTGGAAGCGGGTCCAATCACCAAGATTCAGGCAGCTATGGCCTCACGACTGCAGGAAAGCTGGGGAAGGTCTCTTCTGGTAAAAAAGGAGGTCGTTTAGTTATTCTGGTTTTGTCAAATCATTGGTGCTAGAATGTATGCCTGAGTTTGCTTCATGTTTTGGGTGTTCATTACTGTGATCGTGATTCAAATAGGTAACTGTAGATGATCTGCGGGCCTTGGTACCCTTATTTGGTAGGATGAATGATCTGCACACATCAATATTCTTAAATGGGGGTTAGAGCGGACCTTTCACCGGATACACGTATAAACTCCACCGATGAGGCCTGTGTGCATATTGTGTGCATGGTGGAGATAATGATCAGCTCCGGAGTGCAGTTTCTGGCTGGGAACATGTTTCAGGTTTGAAGATTTTCTTGATAAACTGATGTGAAACCATTTCACAGCGTGACACCGTGAACGCACTAATTGAGCCATACCGTGAGAACTGTGCCACCCCCAGGCACGAGCATACCAAATAAGGATGTCCCAATATAGGGCCCACCCATATCCACTTGCCAGCCCCGGGATCAACAGAGAGCCAGTGCCAATCCCATTTTACCAGCCACCCATGTCCATTTTAGGCCAGCCCCCGGCCCCGCCATCCAGCCCCAGGCACCCAGCAGGCCAGCCCGGGGCCATTCCCGGGCCTGCCAGCCATAATTGTGGCACACAGCAACAGCAAGGCTTAATTGATTGTGCATCACAGCAAGTGCTGCAAGAAAAATGATTATATGTGCAGCAACCAGGTGCGAAAAAATCAATTATTACCCCCAGCTACAGCTACATTTTTTCCATTTTGCATAACTGGCAGTAGCTGTGTTTTAATTGATTTAGTAGGCCAGGTCCACTGGTTCACATGCAGCGAGAACTTGAGCGAAGGCTTCAGCATCTGTCATGGCAGGAGTGGTGTTGACAGGAATAATGATAGGAAGTGGTTGGGAAGGGGCAGAGGTGTAGAAGGTGCAGTGGCAGAGGTGGAAGGAGCAGCAGAAGGAGCAGAGGTGGAAGGTGCAGATTTTGCATGAAGCTCTGATAGCTTTTTGAGGGCATCAGGGTCACCAGCTTGAGCAGCACTCAATAACACCTCAATTGTTTCACTTGATGGCTGGCTGCTCTCGGAATCAGATGGCGCAACATGGGAGTCCATCTTGAGGTTGGCAAACATGGCATCAATGGACTGCTGTTGACCATGGGTGATGATAGGGGTGGAATGGGCATCTGTGAAGAAAAGACTCAGTTACATGAGATCGAGATAATTAAAAGCATAGAAACACACCAGTAGAACCAGCAAGCACATTGAATGTACCACCTGCAGCCACCACTGTCTTCCACTCTTTCCCCAGGTCCCTCAAACCACCCCACTGTGCACAACGAATCACTTGCCCAATTGGTGCAGGACCTTCCACAGCAACAGTGGGAATGATGGAAAGGTCCAAGCCATAGTGGCCTGCAAGGCTAGCCCTGAGTGCATCGACCTTCTGCTTTTTGGCAATAACGGGCTGCCTTGCAGCCCTGGCAACCTTGTTAGCCCCATCAGTCCAGAACTTTAATTGGGCTCCTTTCGTGGAGATCAGCACGGTGTCAGACTATGAAACTGTTCCATAGTCCGAACAAGGAAATTCACCCTCTTTAATGTATTGCCCTCTTTGATTATCACCTAAGCATCACAACCGACCACCCATTATGTAACAAATAAAGTAAAGCTGACCTGTCACAAGTTCCTGTCCATAGGATTGTGCCATTGAATGAAATCGCCATAGGATAATTGAAGTTTGTCGCCTTCATGACCTCTATACTTCATTGACACAATCCGGCACCAGAAACATGTGCTCTTCTACTCGTCTAAAGATTTTACACACACATCCCAACTCTCATTCAGACGATCAAACAACTCTGACTGACCCACCAACCACTGATTTCTATCTAAGTCTCCCCGCACCCATTGACGAGTATGATTTATACAAATCTCCACTTCGGGAAGCTCGAGATCCGCCAATGAAATGCGAGAGGACAAGTCGCCCTTCAGCCATGAACCAGGCCCTAGGTGCCCAATCTGGTGAGGAATAATCAGGGTAATTGGTGGGGGAAACAGTTGACCATTGACAACGACTCGAGTGTGCACTTGATAGTAGGAAAAATCCTGTTCATCGTGAAGGCGGTTTCCCCAAGTTACACACAACTTGAAGGCAGGAAGATATAGCCAGGGAGTGTCCAGGGGGGCTGCTGACCAAGCCACATAGAAGATAAATGGATGATGGGGCAAGAAGGCACCCCATATGGTACAGACTTGATGGGGAAAGATGGGTGATGCAGCGGCAGCAAAATAATGAGAGCCATCCGGCATGTCAATCTTTGACGACTGCTTGAACAATAAATCCACCTCTGCCGACAAGTCAGACATATCTTGACTGTCATATCCAGCCATCAGTGTCAACTTAACAGCACAGCAGATCAGGGATGCACCGATGTGAAGGAACCTCGCCAATCAACCCTTTCTCCTGGTAATCTCCTACCGCCGCAAGATAGCCATGTTTCACCAAGGATAGCATTTCTACCCCAAATAAGTCAGTACCATTGTTAATCTCCACTGTCAGTACAGCACTTAGCACAGCACAACAACCTAGAACGACCAAGTGAAGGAGTGGGATGACAATGTGTCAGAAGCACAGGAATGATACAGAAGCAATCAGGGTTTAATCAGTACTCGGAAGTAATTTCCGCAAACACGCAATCAGCATGTGTCCTACATTGCTTCCACATTAATAGTTTGGCAGGTTATTCGCACACTCACACATTTTCTCCAGCAGGACAATCAGATAAATAAATAAACAATAAATTCACGACTCTCATGACTATCCCTGAAGTTCCCTTACTGTGGTAGGCTGTTTTGTCAGCCCATGACCTCATTTACGATGACAATAACTCCACAAACGCAGCCCCGATTTCACTTATGAATCCATATGACCATTCTGGCTCCCCACATAGCCTTCGTTCCACATATGGCTATCGGTCAGCCTAACCGCATAGCCTCCATTCCACATATGAACATCAGTCAGCCTAACCGCATAGCTTCCATGCCACATATGAACATCACTCAGCATAACCGCATAGCCTCCAATCCACATATGAGCATCAGGCAGCACCATGTACCCAACAAAGTCACACTTATACTACACAAAGCCATAGCATGACATTTGTACTGACGAGAAGGTGAGCAGCCAATTAGAATGTGGGAAGAAGTTACCTAAAATGGACTGTCTGATTAGTATATAAAGGACCAGGTTCTGTTAGATAATTTAGGTACCCCCCTACTATAGCAGTCATTCTGCTGAAATCCAACCCCCTCAGACTCACACTATACCTCTAGTACTACCCTTGTGTGGTGTACCAATAACACTTTGCATTTTAACCCAACATCCCGTTGTGCCCGGTAAAAGTTGTGACACCTCATAAGATTATTCCCATAAGCTCTGATAGCTTGCACACCACAGGTTTTGGTAGCCTAGTTCTGTAAAGCTCCGATAGTTTTCTTTTATAGGTTTTGGTGGCCTAGTTTCATAAGCTCTGATAGCTTGAACGTCACAGGCACTGGTGGCCTGGTCTCATAAACTCCGATAGTTTGCACGTCACAGGTTCTGGCAGCCTCCCTTCGTCTAAAGCACTGAACACTTCCTATTCAACAACACCCTACCCATCTGAAATTAGCCCATCTGATCAATTGTCCCTGCTACACTACTTGCCTTCCAGAACAAACTAGGGACACTCATTGGTATTTGTCTGAACCAGCAACCTTAGGGTAAAGAACTCTTTACCTTTCCCACAACGGACACAGTGAGGTCGGCAGGGCAGTCAGAAAATGTTGCCAACATCGAGAGAGATTAGATATTAGGTTACGAAGAAGCAGCAGCACGACAACAATTTTGACAATGGGGAACAGCGGGGTCGATGATTAAGTTCAATAGGGGCTAGGGGCTCAAGAAATGGCGGGAAATGGAGGAGAAACGGCAGAACAGGTGTGTTGCCCCTGTTTCGTGTATTTTGTGCCACCTTAATTAATGCTAAGAGATGTAATTACACAATATTACATACATCCAAACATTTACATCACGATCGACAATCATCGACAGTCAAACAACAAGCAAACACGTTGAACACAGCTGACGCGCCTAAGCGACGTCGCGCTGTGATGTTGGAAAAGTGTTGAGCACTAATCCCTAGAGTCGCCGGTCCAAACAAATATCGACGGGCTATCCCTAGTTTGAGTTCTTCCTGAAAAGTCGGGTAGTGAGTGACTTAGAAGTCGATTTCATAGGGGAAGTGAAAAAAAATGAAACTAGTAGCTGGTAGTAATGCCTACTGCTACTTTGAATGGATATAATCTGATGCTGACGGTAACTGTGATATTAATAAAGCCTAGCCTATCCAAGACTATGACTCTAATTACTGGAATCTTGAGGGGCTGGAAACTGAACTGGAAATATCTTGTTGCTGGGGGCCACTGAAAAACAAATCTTGAGGAGCACAACTGTGCTTCTGATGTATTTCAGGAAAAACTCTGTTGTCCTAACACAATCCGTTTGGGTACTTAACACTCCTGCTCAGGCTTGATTTGACACACACTTAGTCTGTTTCTTGAGCTCAAGCTGCTCAAGATGCTTTGCTGGCACAGATCCTAACATTCTCTGACTCAAAGGGTATCATTGATTAGTGACCTTGGTCAATCGTCAAAATACAACTGAAAGTTAATTGTAGTCTGGTCAATGGTCTTCTTACTGGGCACACAGGAACAAGGAATCAAAATAAATGACTCTTTGTGTAGTAGTTACAAGGTGAAGTGTATACAGAGGGGAGATTTCTAGGAAGACAGGGAAGGACTCCCTGTGGTGAGTTCTAAGGAGGGGGGGAACTTAGAGGTGAGCTAGAAACTACTGAATGAAAAATATGCTAGTCCTTATATACTAATCCTGACTTCCATTTTCGGACCACTTCCCAGGATCTCTGATTGGCCGTTGGGCCCAATCCCCAGTTTTCTGCATCTCAAGCACTTCATTCCCCAAAACCCCACATTTCTCGCTGGCTGTACAGATGTTTTTCCCCAAACATTGTGCTAACTGATCACGTGTTTCCCCAAATTGTACCTGCTGACTGATCATGTGCTCTCAGATTGTACCTGCTGACCGATCACGTGCCCTCAGATTGTAATTTCACATTCATGAGGCCATCTGACTTCAAAACACCCCAACTTCCCGGATTTTCTGATATGGAACTCCCTATGTGATGCTTACTGAGCAAAATCACCCCTGTTTCATGCTGAATAATTTTCTAGAACCCTGTTTTCTAGACTGACTGACGGAAAACACCCTGGTGCGGAGTTTTCCAATGGAAGCTCTCTGACTGTGGCCATCTGTTCCTTGGGGTGCCCCTATTTTCTCACGGGTGAGTACTGTTCATGTGACTTTTGTGGCAATTTTCTTGTGGGTCATGTGCCGGGCTTGAGCAGGTGACTCCAGTCAGCTCAGATGTCAAAACAAAAAAAGAAGAAAACAAGGTCTTGAGTTGGGATTGAATGAACAACCTTAGTGTAGTCACATGGTTGTAGGGCGGTTGGTATAATTAAATGGCAAAATATATTCCCCAGCTTTGTGTACTACTTGCATATTTTCTAAGTTTTGATATGGCCAAGTTTTAGGCCTCAACAATATTGTAGCACCTGTTAGCATTGTGGTGAGGTCCTGACCCCAATTGACAGAGTGGATACAGTGGGTGGCAATTTTAATTGATCAACAAAAATATTCCATAACACTGAAATTCACATGTCTGAGTGTTTTAGGCAGTACAATGGATAAAATTATTGAGGCGTGGGATCGATTGTGTGGCTGAAACCTGATTTTACACACTGGCATTATTTGTAGCACGTGCCGGTGATTTCCGGGAGACTGGTTTTCTAAGATGTAATAAGTGTTGCTGCATCCGTTCTTTTCCTCTAACTTTGACACGTCAATGTTTTCCTCTTGCTTTTGACACATTGTCGTTCTGTGCTTTCATTTCTTGAGATTTTCCGTTGATTCGTAAGTGCATAGGACCTTTTTTCAACTTGCAGATGCTGTGTACTGATTTGGGTCTTATTTAAGCGAAATTAAACCTCATGTTTCAAGTTCCCGCTGCCGTTGTGACGGCCGGGCTACTAGGATGAATGCTGTGAGAGGGATCTGACGGGTAGGGATTCTGATCGATTTCTAAGGTGCGTCCCTGAGTCTTTTCTGATGATTAACCTGAACTGATGGAAATGTGACAGCGTGTATTCCCCGGGTGTGTTGGCCGACTCTGAAGAGTTGGACCGCTCGTCATCGTCAATCGTCATTCCCGACGGCTCTCGCTATTTTATTAGCGCCCTCATTCCTGTGTATCCCAACGATGTTCGCGTGCTGCTGGGCAACTTTATGCCCCAGGACCCTTACATGTTTTTTGTGGCTTTTGGCCATGTCACTTCCCCATTCCTTTATCTGCCGGCCTTCCGTCTGTACGTAACCCTTGGGCCCCTCCTTCATCACGAGATGAATTTCTCGTTTTTCCGTGCTCACACCATTATTCGTTCTGGCCAATGGTGGTGCACCCCATTCATTATGCTCATCATCCCACACCATCTCGACTTTCCGGTCCACCTTTCGTTGGCAAGGCATAAGTTGTATCAGTACACCGATTGAGCACGGCTCGAGGATTTGGATCTTCCTAACATGGAAATTGTCCCTCGGGTCCATCGTGCTTGGAGGCGAGATGTAGTGGTGATGGGTCTGATTACCCAGATTCAGGCAGCCATGGCGTCTAGGCTAGAGCAGAGCTGGAAGAGGTCTCTTCGAGTGAAAAAGGAGGTCGTTTGATATTCATGTCTAGTCGTAAATTTTGATGTTGGAATTTTATGCTTTTGAGTTGCATTTATGATCCTATTTTTGACTTAGTGACAGCTCCAAATTTGAACTAGACCTGGATTAAATTTCCTGAGTTGATTGTAATCATGGATACACTGTAGTTATTGATCCCTTGGGTTCCTAGCAGATTACTCTAAATGGCCTGGTTCCATATTTCATTAATACTCCTATATTTCAGTGTGAAACAGTTTCCTGGCGTGACAGCGTGTGTGTGCCCACATGCCCCAAAAGAAAAGGCGGAAAGGAGGGACCCAAGGAGCCACAATGATGTTCCCAGGGTCCTGGCAGTGTAAGATGACAGTGAATGAATGCGGAACGAGCTGTCGCGTGTCCGGGACATGGGACAGGTGACAGGACCGCACTAAATCCAGCACAGCCATAGTGTCCGCAACAACAAAGCATAAGATAATGTGGAATGCCGGCATGGTGCCCCAAGCTAACCCTACTTGGAAATAGTTGCCCAAATCTCCACCTGATACAAAGATAGGGCTCTGAAAATGTCTTACACTGTGATCACAGAAAGTGTTCTTCACTAATCTCTAGAGTTGCCAGTCCAAACAAATATTAACAGGCTATCCCCAGTTTGAGTTCTCCCTGAAAGTCGGTTATTTAGTGACCTAAACCACTAAGGGGTCTAAGAGACCTAAATCCTGGGGCAGGTCCAGGTCTGGTCTAGTCAGGTTTGGTGCTGGCCCTGGGTGCTAGGTCCAGCAGGTCCAGGTCCAGGATGATGGCTGGGTCGGGGGGTGGGGTGACTGGGGTCCTCCTGAGATTTTTTTCCCACTGGCTAGCTGGCAGCAGGGGTTTCTGGTGCACTTTAGGGTAGCATCTGAGCATGCATGGGGTACTGTATAGACCATATAGGAAGCAGACTACCCTAGTTATTGAAAACTGCACCCCTAACAAATTATATATCACTAGAAGCTGAATTTTGAGGAGAATGTGATGGTAGTCCTAGTTTTGCCACAGCTATGTTATTTCAGGTGGCATAACAATTCTTCTGGTAGCAAAACTTCCTCTGTAACCCTAACCCTAGCATTTACAGAACATGTGTGGCCACAGACATGTTATATATCACCGGAAGCAGAATTTTGACAGGATTGTGATAGCAGCCCCTATAACATGACAGTTATTTTATTTCAGATGGTACAACATAATCTTTAACTTTGTGATGTGGCTGAAATTGAAATGTCATGTGTATACCGCCAGGACCGGAATTCAGATATGAGCCCAATTCTGCAACAATCAAGGCCTTAGGTATTTTATTGGATCAGTGCTTATCTTAATTGGTGGTGGTAAAGGTAAATATGAGATATGCTCTGATCTTGATCACTGATATTTCATCTAAAGGGGATTTCTGGTGGGAGTTCAGATCTGGTGGGCAATCCCATATCCATACACTATCCCAGCATTGTAACTGCTACTTTAAACGGAAAGAGTCTGATGCTGATGGTAACTGTAATAATTATCCAGCCAAGTCTATCTGAGACTATGATTCTAATGATCAGAATGGTTGTGAAGCACAAATATCAAAATGTGGTATGTTTTATGAAGGTTCTAATGTTCTAATCACAATCCCCTTGGGTTCTTTAATGCTCCTGCTCAGGCTCAATTTGACACACTTTGTCTGTTTCTTAGACTCAAACTGCTCAGAATGCTGTGCTGGCATCCTAACATCCTCTGACACAACGGGGTATTGTTGAATAGCAATCTTAGTCACTTGTCAAAAGATACAACTGATATATAATGTACTGACCCATCACAATGCAGTTGTTGATTGATGTGATTAGTCAGAGTTGTTTTTTCCCCACGGTCTAATTGTTTTTACAGCCCGCACCGTATCCCTGGGCTATGCCATATTACTTAGGAAATATACCCCTCTTTGCTTACTAAATTGTGCCATAGAAGGCATATTGATATATGGCAAACCAAAATAGCCAATAGAGCCAGTATATACCTACAGCAAACAATATCTTACTACTCTTGCCCCAGGTACCATTCAGGCACATTCAGGTACCACAAATGCCTAATAAGAATGTTCCCAGGGTGAGGGGCTATCCCAAATAGGTAACCACCTCTTATCTCCCAGCTAAGCTACCACAGCCAAGCTACCACAGACAAGCTACCCCAGGTAAGGTACCACAGGTAAGTCACTGCATGGTTGCCTCACCACAAGCACAACCCACAGTACCAGCTGCCACAACCCCCACCCCCTAGAGCGCACTGACCACCCACAGCTACCAATGACCACACCAATAACCTGTGGTAACTTGCAAAAATCCACCTCTCCAGGGGGCTCTTAGCCCCCTTTGTCAGTGAGAGGTAACTCCTATATGAGCCCCCAAAAAAGGGTAGTCAGAAGTGGCCATAGCATATTTACGTCTGGTCTGATCAAGATGAACAAAGGCTTGTTTTGAAGCTGCAGATGTGGTGCCTTCAGCACTTATTCAACTTGCAGCACACAAGTCAAATTTATTGCCACAATTCACATTTTGCTCTTTGCTTAGTGTAAATCTCAAGCACACATGTTGCAATTCAGAACATATATACTGTATAGGCAAGGCTAAACAAATAGTCTAGCATCTGCATATCTTCTATTTATCGAGAAATTGTCATTTTACCTGAGCTCTCAGCTGTAAAGATCCTCACACAGTTAGAAAAAAGCAGACAAATACAAGGTAACTTGGTGCATGATGGCAGAAAGTAGGGGCATGTGATAATGCTCATTGGGACATCTTTAATTTGGTACAGAAATGAATGACTGAAGTGGTTCCTGACGGCTCATCATCCATCATAAATTTATGTAATGGAATTTGGGGGTCAAACAGTCTTGACAACTACTTTCTCTTTTCTTTCCTCACTTTCTGGGTTCTCTGTGACCACTTTTCTAGCTGCAAGTTTGTCCCCTATTTTCTCCATAATGGTGTTAAGATACTGGCAACATGTTCAGGCTGTCTGCTGCACCTCCTAGGTTAGATAGTCATATTATATCTGCATTTTTGTCATCATTTCCTCACACTCTGGCCGCTTTTCTGTCTTCTATTTTGTGCCTCTCTTTCTTTGTCACTTGGGTGCCCATGTTCTTAGATTCTGAAAGATATAGCTGCTGATCAGGTGCACTTTCCAGCCCTTTTTTATAATGCTTCTGAATGTGCTAATTTCATTAGAGACTCTTAGAGGTTTGTCTATCCCCATGTCAGTAAATATGTGTGTGTTCCCCTCTCTCTTCACTACCACTCCTCCACATTCCTAGGTTCGTAGCAAGCCCTTTCTCCACACCGGCGAGCCGGCTACCTTCATAGAAGGGGCTTGGACCAAAGTAGATATAATATCTAAGATATGTTTCTTCCCTCAGCACCACCATACCTCCCCCATGTACTTAACTCTGGCTTGTAGATATCCTTATAACATGTATATAAACAATCTGAGCGCTATTTGCACCATTTGAACGTAAAATATCTCACTCACTTAGCACCTTCTGCAATGAGCACAGAAAGACTAGTATGCCCATTAAAGTGTGAGTTTGGAAGGGGACACTCCAATATTCTGATACTTTGGTCATAGCTATCCCAAGAACATATTTTGAGAAGCTGAAGGGCTTGAGATGAGTGAGTATGTGTGTAGAGATGTATTTTATTGTGGGCTGTCTGGTTGCCAGTCACATGACTCCATGTGCCACCACCACCACCCTCGTCCGCTTGCTTGTGCTAATAGGGGGTGCATCTCAGTCATAAAACATTCTAAAAACATAGAAACCCTTCGCTTTAGCTCTGAATACTGGCAAAAGCACCTTCTGGACATCCAGAACTCTGATCTTGATACAAAGCTCCATCTAATTATGTCACGAGTTGTATTCTTGTTAGACCATTGATCATGTTCAAGGCTTTGGGCCTGTGCAACCTGAATAATGCATACAGAGGCATTTAAGTAAGATTTAGTGGTAGAAAAAATTGTTATTACACACCTGATCACGCTCCAGGGACTGCCATCACAATCTTGTCAAAATTCTGCTTCTGATGATATATAACATGTCTGTGGCCACATATGTTCACTAAATTTGGGGTTAGGGTTATGGAGGAAGTTTAACCACCAGAAGAATGTGTTGTACCACCTGAAATAAAATAGCTGTGACAAAAGTGGGACTGCTACCACATTCTCCTCAAAATTCTGGTTCTAGTGATATATAATTTGTCAGAGGTGGTGCAGTTTCCAATAGCTAGAGTTAGGGTTACGGAGGAAATCTAGCCAAGAGAAGAATGTGATGTACCACCTGAAATAAAATAGCTATGGCAAAACTGGGACTGCCATCACATTCTCCTCAGGATTCTGCTTCTAGTGATATATATGTTGTTAAAGGTGGTGCAGTTTTCAATAACTAGAGTTAGGGTTACAGAGGATATTTAGCGAAGAGAATAGGAATGTATTGTACCACCAGAAATAAAATTGATGTAGCAAAACTGAGACTGCCATCGGAGTCTCTCCAAAATTCTGTTTCTAGCAATATATAATTTGTTAGGGTAGGTGCAGTTTGCGTTAATTAAGGTTAGAGTTAGAACTTTGTGAAGGTCCAGGTCCAGGTCTGAATACCGAGGTCCATGTCTCAATGTTCAGGTCAATACCCAGGTCCAGGTCTCAATACCCAGGTCCAGGCCTGGATGTCCAGATCCAGGTCTCAATATCCAGGTCAAGGTGCAGGCCACTAAGCTCCTACTACCAGCCAGCAGCCAGCCAAAAATATACATTGTCTTCTGAAGCCCCTGCTACCTGCTAACCTGTTAAAGTCTACTTTCTACATGCTATATACAGCACCCTATGCATGCTCAAAGGTTACCCTGACCAAGCTCCTGCTATTAGCCAGCAGTCAGCCAAGAGACATAGTTTAGAGGGAGCCTGAAGTGCTATTTATGCTCAGACCATTTGGCAAAGGGCACTTAAAGCCCCTGCTACCAGCTGATCTGCCAAAGTATACTTTCTGCCTGCCATATACAGCACCCATCTGTGCTCAGATGCCACCCCCAGAGGGCACCCAAAGCCCCAGCCAGCAAGCCATTCTGTATCTTCTACATGAGATATACAGCACCCCATGCATGCCTAGATGCTACCCTAAAGTGCACCAAAAGCCCCTGCTGCCAGCCTGCCTGGCAAAAAAAAATCTAGAACTCTGTGTGAATCATTATATTCACCCAATTCCATCTTGAAGACTGACCTTTGATGCAGGATGCCCACAATTCACCTTGTGTACGCTATGCCGTGGCAGTTCTCTCAGGAAAATACAATGACACAAATGTTTTCGGGAGCCTTTTACAGGCAATCATGAGCAAACTTGACCGTGAGGAACGCGGGGTTGGAATGCAAAATTTCAAATACCCTCCTGCATACGATGAATTTATGCACATACTGAACATCAAATGTCCTGCTGCACATGAATTTGTGTCTGACTACCTGCCAGCATGTACACACCACAGCATTGGGTGAGTAATAATCCCTGCAGTGCTTTGCACTCCTTTCTAACTACATTATTATTGCAACTCTTCATAGAGCAATGGAAGCTCGAGAACCTCGCTTCCCAATGGAGATCGAAGAACGCACCTTCGAGCTCGTGTCAAAGCATCTCGAGGCCTTGGCTTACACGGGTGAAGTCGGGCTGAGTTGTGATGATACGAAGCTAACAGATGGGACTCACCTTTACTGGGATGGAAAAGAGAAATGTCACTTCCTGGTTGGTGCTGTGGGTCACCCAATTTGGGTGCTCAACCCAGAGCAGATGTGAAAAATTCTGGATGATCCTGACACCATCTGTGCGAAGAAGGTGAGCAGGACTTTTGATCTCCTATTATACATACATGTTCTTACGGAACTCTAGGTTCATCTACGGTGCCTCCAAATTCCTTTACCGAAATGTCCGCCAATCATTGTCACAGCTGTACCAATTGCAAATGATACAACAGCGGAAGCTCTATTAGAGCTTCTGCTAAGGGTCCTCTTTGGCCTTCTGGATCACAATATCAAGGTGGCATCATATGCCTGTGATGGTACTGAGGTTGAACACAAACTTCAATGGCTCCTTACCGCAAAGGCGGACAGCTACATTGAATACACAATCAAATCCCCTCGATGTGGCTTCCCCGATGTTGCAATCCGCATACCTGTATTCCAAAATCAACCTGTCCTCATGATTCAAGACTCGAAACATGCACTCAAAACTTACTGGAACAACTTGTCCTTGGGTGCAAGACTGCTCACCCTTGGCAACTTCATCACATAATACAATCACATCCATGAGACGGCATTCAAGGAAGGAAGCCCTCTATACCATAGGGATGTTGAAAAACTGGACCGACAAGATGACAACACTGCCACACATCTCTTTTCCGCAGCGACTTTACAATTCATTGCCAAGCACCATCCCGAATACATCAGGGAGATAATCTATCTCTTTGTATTTAGAGAGCTTATTGACGCATATCAGAACCAAAATATTAGCCATGCTGAGTGTTTACAAATCATTCTGTGTGTGTGTGACACTTCATAGGCTTTTGGCAGGGCTTTCTAAGTGCCTTGGAATACAAGTCCGCCCAACACTGCATCTCGGGCGAGGCCCTTGACATCTCTTTATTCCTTGTTGATGGGCTAATCTCTCTGGCATTCATATATCGGGACTACAACCAGGGCTCTCCTCTCCTGCTGTGGATGCACTCAAGTGAACCATGCGAGCACATCTTTGGACAATCCAGATTCATCATTGAAGACTTCACTCTACTCGACCTCTATCAAATGGTCCCAAAGCTCAAGGTCGTGATACATGAGGTGGTCCTTTGCAGCCAATACACTGATCCCAAAGCATGAGCCAGTGGCTACTGCCACACATACTTCAATGTTGATGGCATTGACCTCATGGAACTTGCCACGTTCCCGTCCTCAACTGGCATAGAACATGCTGCTGAACGAGCTGCTGATGAAGCTGGCAGTTTGATGCAGCTTCTTGGCCTGAACCCTCTTCAGTTGCATCAATTAATGAAAGGAGCTGTACCCCTACCAACACTGCTGCCCCTTGCTGAGTTTTATAGAGACAAAGAATTTGAACTTGGTTTGGATGAAGGTGACTCGGACTCAGACTCGGAGGATGAATTTGATGAAGACCCAAACATGCTCAACCAAGTGCTCGAGGCTGCCGAAATCTGCTCATTCAACATGTCAGCAAAGGACAATCATGAGGTCATGAAGTTGACATTAGCATCATTTTCCATTATCGCTGATAACATGATGCAACCATACATATCATTTGGTGTACATTGTCCTGTGTTAGTATTGACAAAGATCATAGGTCATCGTTTGAGGATCCTAGTGAAGAGGAAGCTGAAGAACTCTACACTAAGGACTTCCGCAACATCGCTATGCAGAGGAGTGTTGCCATGCTACCCCCCGTTCGTGTCAACAATACACCATCTGCTCCTTATCAACCATGTGAACTAGACTTTTCCGTGCTGGTAGAAATGTGACAACATCATCAAACAAAGCAGGCCACTCTTGGTGTATGTACCCATCTTGAACCGACCCCCATTGCCCAATCTGAATACACCCTCCACCAGCAAGTAGTTCACAGATTGCACAAAGTTTTACGGGAATATCAAGACACTCCCCAATTTCCCAGCAAAGTCAAGAGCTGTAGGATTCAATGGGAGTCCAGCGGCTCTCAGCCTAAGAACGAGAATTCTGTGAACGCCGTGGCTGCCGCCTCAGCTGCAACAAAAAAGGTTAGTTAAATGGCAATACTAACACAAGTCTACGGATACTAAAGGATTATATAGCTGGTTACTCGGTATCAAAGCTTATTCGCCAAAGCCACAGTCCTGTGCTTCTCGTAGGTTGTAGAAGCAGGTGTCTCTGTTATACACCCTCTCAAAGTTGGAAGCTATGGGGTAGTTTTCACTCAATGGGGTCTCATGCTTGGACATGGTGAGTATCTTATTCTTCTGTATCTGCTATTACTGAGGCCATCAATGGCACAGTAATAGCACAAAGGGTGGGGGCACACACAGGAAGCACGGTTCAGTGGTGGAGGTATCTAATATCTCAGCGGCCTCCTACATCGCCATCCAGCTCTTTGAGTGGCACACTATTACAGCACAATTTGGCGCAATTTCAGAGGCCACGGCGCTACTAGGGACACAACATTTTGCTCTGCTTCCAGCACATGCATTCCTATATACTTTTTCGGCACTGGATCTACCTTTGGTTATCGGGGACGGAAAGTTGCACTTATCAGATCATTCCTTGTCGTTGTATCAGCAGCTGAAGGCTGGACTGCCACACTTCAAACAAGCCATGAAGCTTTTTACAAAAAGACGGACTGTCGAAGACGATTTGGACACGGAATAGACACAATTTTTTCTTGCATACATCTTACTTACTTCCATGCAGTTACTTTGCATCTAATCTACATCTGTGCAGACCTTTCGATACCTGAATAACGGGCCAAATATGGGCTTTTGGGGGGCTAGTTTGTGTTTCAGACAAAAATGGGCCTCAAAATGGGCTGTTACCTCTGTTCAGACAGTTTTGCAACCTGCAAGGGCAATTTTTTGCTGGACATTTAAGGTCAGATTCTGGGATTTTGCGAACAGCCTTCATAAGCATAATCAGGGGGCCTGCTGGCAGCTGGATTGGGTGGCTAGCTCGGGCTTGCAGGCTGGGTTGGTTTGTTAAAAGCTCCGGGTTGGTGGCTGAAAATGGATTTGGGTGGCTACCAAATGGGATTGCCACCACCTGCCAATTGATCCCGGGGCTGGCAGTGGATATAGGTGGGCCCTATATTGGGACATCTTTATTTGGTATTCTCATGCCTGGGGGTGGCCTTGTTCCCACGCTACAGCCCAATTAGTCTGTTCACAGGCTTTCAGACAAATATTTTTCGCCTCCAAATAGGATGTATCCTATGTCACCAGGAGCAGAATTTTCCATAGAATCTGAATATGGGATCAGCTTTGTGATTGGGTGTCCATAGCAACGGGCACAGGTGATTCTGGTGGCTGATTCAAAACAAATATACACATACCCCATCATGTTATACCTCACTGGAAGCGGAATTTCGAGGAGAATCCAAAGCTGAAACCCATTTCTTGATTGGACCAGTGGGTGAGCAGATATGGGCATTCTGGTGGTGGCACCATATGACTAATTTAGAAATGGGGTTATATGGGTACATGCCATACCTCACCGGAACTAGAATTTTCAGGGGAGTCTGAATCTCGAACCCATATCTTGATTGACTGGCTGGTGAGCAGATAGGGCATTCCGGTGATGCTACCAGATATCAAATTTGAAATGGGGTGCTACAGGGACTATCAGGGGGTCATCAGGGACCACTTTTCAAGGCGAGTTCAGATCTGGCTACCGATCACAATTTAAACAGTCTGATCACAAGATATCAGCAATTGATCAAATTACCAGTAAATCACTGATAAGGCTGGATATCCGCCAATTCTTCATGGATCAGGGTGACCCAAGGCTCAAATTGAAGCTATTAGCCTTTATTCGGATCAGCCTAGCACCCACAGGTTTCACATCCATGTGACAATACCACACCACCTAGCACTCATGAGAGCAGTGTTGGTTATTCTATCCTAATAGAGGTAATATCCAATGCACCCATGCCTCCCATGAGTAGGCATATATCCCACGTGCCGAGAAAAAAAAGAATTATCTGAAACTGACCAGAATTCAGTGCTTACCGTTGTAAGTGCTAGTAAGGGGCAGCAGATGTCCAATGATGGGGACAGGCTATACCTCTCGCTGTTGTGATTGTGTTCGATCCGAGGGGTTGTACTTGAGACCTGTGGTGTGGGGAGCTGGAGGTGGAAGGGAGAGTATGTGGTAGGTATAGGAGACGAAAGGAATGTGATATAAACAAATGTGAGGGGGTCTGAGGGAGTATGAAGCAGAACAATGTGAACTGAAACGAAGTGAAGTGTAGCGATCCGAGGTGATCCACAGGCTGGCGGAGCGGTAGTGGGTCTCACAAGCGGATAGGTAGAGGCGGAGAGGCGGCAGGAGCGACGGATGCGACAGATACAAAGTGCACAACACAGGAAACGATGAGACACAGATGATAAGCTCGAAAACTTGAATGCGAGCACACACACGAAAGGGGGAAGGTAAGTTGCTATTGTGATGCGACATAAGTTTGCGTAAGTGTAAGGAATGAATGGGAGAGGTCCGGAATGTGTCTGACATGAGTTCTACACATGTATGAACCGGTCCGGAAGCTAGCAAAGCGATATATAACAGGATAAGTAAGTAAACAATGAAATGTCTGAAATAAGCAGTAAGTGGCATGTTGCAAGCACATGCGGATCAATCCCTGAATAATAAGGGTGCTACGGTCCGGCTAAGAGTTCCGCATGCGAAAACATCGGGAAGTCTGTAATATCCCGGTATGTCATACATGTCTAGAAAGCCGGGCTCTTGACATCATTGGAGCGTAGCTTGTTCTTGAGAGGCGGAAATCCTAGAGGGTGTAATGTTCAGTGGTGAGAGTTTGCACGTCAATGTAATAGTCAGTACCATTTTGATGCGAGAGAAATATTGAGACATACCCTCATGATATGAAGGGGCAGCAGTGCATGTCACCTCACAGTGTACTGCCAACACCATAATTCCCCACCAAAACAGTCTTTGCAGCGGACTGTCCCCTCTGTAATCCAGCAGCCTCAACAGATTGGATCAAGCACCTTCTTTCCCCTGCCTTCCGTGTGCATGGTTTCATCCAAGTAGTTCGTGTGCTGGTACATCCATGTCTGCAGAGGGGAAACTGCATTCTCTTGTGGGACAGTGCTGACACGCTCCTTAATTTTGATGGAGGCTGCAGAGACTGGGTTTGATAGGACATATTCCTTGTTTGTGTTTGTTGTGTCATCCAGGAAGCCAGGTGTTGTGTGGTACTCGACTTCAGGCACAGGATCATGAGTGTAATTGATCTTCGCCTTTTTTGCCTAAGTATGGTTGTTGTGTGTCGTGAGATGGTGATGCTTCTCGAGGTGATTAAACAATGTATGTGGTGGTGGTTTGGGAGGCATTGCATTGTGTTGTGTCTGTTGATCATGAAAACTGTGTGATCAACACTTAGGGTTGGGGTTAGCCAAGCCCATGGACCTATAAAAAAAAGTGATCAGGCCTCTATTAGGCAGTGCACAAATAGATGGTCAACTTATGCAATTATAACTACACCCATTTATCACTGTACTTGAACAGCCTGACCATAATTTCTCCCATGGGTTTCAATGTAAAATATTCAAATGAAAACACAGTGTGCGTGATTATGCATTGTGTGTGTGGCGATAAATCAGCCCATGGATATTATGTTGACTTGAAAGTGATGTGAATGGGGGAGTCTTGTGATGTTGATGTTCAGTCTACCATATAAGCCACTGGCAACACCTGCACTGTCCATTGTTAGTAATGAATCCATCAGATGTTGGACAGCAGACATACCATGGTCCTCAGGCGTGGACCCATACACAACGGGCAGAACCTTCAGTGGCAAGTGTTAGTAATATGTATATCAGACACTAGTGAAGTAGATGTACTGTCGTACCCCACATGTGGCAACATTCCTGGAGTGCAGTCAAGCACATGAGTGACGGGCAGAACCTGCACTGTCAAGTGTTAGTAAAGATTCAATTAGACATTGGTGCAAGACATACCACGGTCCCCACATGCAGCCACATTCCTTGGAGCACAATCTGGCTCATGACTGATAGGCAGAACCTACAGTGTTAAGTGTGGGTAGTCAATCAATTAGATATTGGTACAGCAGACATACCATAGTACCCCCACACACAGTGGTGTTCTCTGAAGTGCAGTCAGCCGGAAATTTTTGGTTGTAAAGGTGGGTGAGTGGGAGAGAATAAACAAGTGTTACCAGCATGTGCAAAACTTAAACATTGCTGTTAGTGTTTGCACATGCTTGGTGTCCACATGATTTTCACACGCCCCATAGGCAGCACCCCAAGTGTGTGGCTGCCAGATTCATGGTCGTAATATTCAAGTGGTGGCCCAGTGATGTATATAGCATATGTATTATAGGATAGTTCACTTATACCAACTCTTCTGCACAAAGTCCAACCGGTGTGTTGTCAGAAAAGTGTTGGGCACTAATCCCTAGAGTCGCTGGTCCAAACAAATATCGACGGGCTATCCCTAGTTTGAGTTCTTCCTGAAAAGTCGGGTAGTGAGTGACTTAGAAGTCGATTTCGTAGGAGAAGTGAAAAAAATGAAACTAGTAGCTGGTAGTAATGCCTACTGCTACTTTGAATGGATATAACCTGAAGGTGACAGTAACTGTAATATTAATAAAGCCTAGTCTATCCGAGACTATGACCCTAATAACTGGAATCTTGAGGGGCTGGAAACTGAACTGGAAATATCTTCTTGCTGGGGGTCACTGAAAAACAAATCTTGAGGAGCACCACTGTGCTTCTGATGTATTTCGGGAAAAACTCTGTTGTCCTAAACACAATCCGTTTGGGTACTTAACACTCCTGCTCAGGCTTGATTTGACACACACTTAGTCTGTTTCTTAGACTCAAGCTGCTCAGAATGCTGTGCTGGCACGGATCCTAACGTTCTCTGACTCGAAGGGTATCGTCGAATAGCGACCTTGGTCAATCGTCAAAATACAACTGAAAGTTAATTGTAGTCTGGTCAATGGTCTTCTTACTGGGCACACAGGAACAAGGAATCAAAATAAATGACTCTTTGTGTAGTAGTTACAAGGTGAAGTGTATACAGAGGGGAGATTTCTAGGAAGACAGGGAAGGACTCCCTGTGGTGAGTTCTAAGGAGGGGGGGAACTTAGAGGTCAGCTAGAAACTACTGAATGAAAAATATGCTAGTCCTTATATACTAATCCTGACTTCCATTTTTGGACTACTTCCCAGGATCTCTGATTGGCCGTTGGGCCCAATCCCCAGTTTTCTGCATCTCAAGCACTTCATTCCCCAAAACCCCACATTTCTCGCTGGCTGTACAGATGTTTTTCCCCAAACATTGTGCTAACTGATCACGTGCTTCCCCAAATTGTACCTGCTGACTGATCATGTGCTCTCAGATTGTACCTGCTGACCGATCACGTGCCCTCAGATTGTACCTGCTGACTGATCACAAGGTTCCCAAATTTCACATTCATGAGACCATCTGACTTCAAAACACCCCAACTTCCTGGATTTTCTGATACGGAACTCCCTATGTGATGCTTACTGAGCAAAAACACCCCTGAATAATTTTCTAGAACCCTGTTTTCTAGACTGACTGACGGAAAACACCCTGGTGCGGAGTTTTCCAATGGAAGCTCTCTGACTGTGGCCATCTGTTCCTTGGGGTGCCCCTATTTTCTCACGGGTGAGTACCGCCCACGTGACTTTTGTGGCAATTTTTCTTGTCGGTCATGTGCCGGGCTTGAGCAGGTGACTCCAGTCAGCTCAGATGTCAAAAAAAGAAGACGAAAAACAAGGTCCTGAGTTGGGATTGAACGAACGACCTTTAGTGTGGTCACATGGTTGTAGGGCGGTTGTTATAATTAAATGGCAAGATATATTCCCCAGCTTCGTGTTCTACTTGCATATTTTCTAAGTTTTGATATGGCCAAGTTTTAGGCCTCAAAAATATTGTAGCACCTGTTAGCATTGTGGTGAGGTCCTGACACCGATTGACAGAGTGGATACAGTGGGTGGCGATTTTAATCGATCAGCCAAAAATATTCCATAACACTGAAATTCACATGTCTGAGTGTTTTAGGCAGTACGATGGATAAAATTATTGAGGCGTGGGAATGATTGTGTGGCTGAAACCTGATTTTACATGCCGGCATTATTTGTGGCACGTGCCAGTGATTTCCGGGAGTCTGGTTTTCTAAGATGTAATAAGTGTTGCTGCATCCGTTCTTTTCCTCTAACTTTGACACATCGATGTTTTTCCTCTTGCTTGTGACACGTCGTCGTTCTGTGCTTTCATTTCTTGAGATTTTCCGTTGATTCGTAAGTGCATAGGACCTTTTTTCAACTTGCAGATGCTGTGTACTGATTTGGGTCTTATTTAAACGAAATTAAACCTCATGTTTCAAGTTCCCGCTGCTGTTCTGACAGCCGGGCTACTAGGATGCCGGGGAGATGCTGAGGAATGCCGTGAAAGGGATCTGACGGGTAGGGATTCTGATCGATTTCTAAGGTGCGTCCCTGAGTCTTTTCTGATGATTAACCTGAACTGATGGAAATGTGACAGCGTGTATTCCCCGAGTGTGTTGGCCGACTCTGAAGAGTTGGACCGCTCGTCATCGTCAATCAACATTCCCGACGGCTCTCGCTATTTTATTAGCGCCCTCATTCCTGTGTATCCCAACGATGTTCGTGTGCTACTGGGCAACTTTATGCCCCAGGACCCTTACATGTTTTATGTGGCTTTTGGCCATGTCACTTCCCCATTCCTTTATCTGCCGGCCTTCCGTCTGTACGTAACCCTTGGCCCGCCCCTTCATCACGAGATGAATTTCACGTTTTTCCGTGCTCGCACCATTATTCGTTCTGGCCAATGGTGGTGCGCCCCATTCATTACGCTCATCATCCCACACCATCTCGACTTTCCGGTCCGCCTTTCGTTGGCAAGGCGTAATTTGTATCAGTACACCGATCGAGCACGGCTTGCGGATTTGGATCTTCCTAACGTGGAAATTGCCCCTCGGGTCCATCGTGCTTGGAGGCGAGATGTTGTGGTGATGGGTCCGATTACCCAGATTCAGGCAGCCATGGCGTCCAGGCTAGAGCAGAGCTGGAAGAGGTCTCTTCGAGTGAAAAAGGAGGTCGTTTGATATTCATGTCTAGTCGTAAATTTGATGTTGGAATTTTATGCTTCTGAGTTGCGTTTATGATCCTATTTTTGACTTAGTGACAGCTCCAAATTTGAACTAGACCTGGATTAAAATTTCCTGAATTGATCGTAATCATGGATACACTGTAGTTATTGATCCCTTGGGTTCTTAGCAGAATACTCTAAATGACCTGGTTCCATATTCCATTAATACTCCTATATTTCAGTGTGAAACAGTTTCCTGGTGTGACACCAGTGCTGCAAACCGCCAATAGCCTGGTGTAAAACAGCTGAAAGTTGTAATGCCTGCAAATATATATCCCACAATGTCCCATTGTCTGCAGGCAGTTCTCCTTCTATCACATGCCCCAGGTATCCCACCACATTCTGACCAGCTATGACCATAGCTTGGCCACATCACTTCCTTGTTGCATCATCATCAAGAGGCACACCATATTGAAAATCTGCATTGAATGACTGGGCCCACTGATCAAGCGGTGAGTGATACTTCAGCTCTGTGTACATCACCCAACATTGAATGGCAGCCAGACACTGCTCTGCACTCCATTTGGGCCAATGCGACCAGGTGAGATGTGTGCGAAGATCGCCAGGAGGATTAGGCCAGGCAGATCAATACTGCTGTTGTTGTCATTGTTGTTGTTGTTGTTGTTACTGTCTTCATTGTGTGGAATGTAAATATGATCTGGAGTACTCCTTGCTGGACATTTGAAGCAAATTGAAGTGTGCCCATGTGCATTCAATCACTTCTCCATCCGGCTGTGCGTGTTTTAGGTGCATACATGCTTTGTTTGATTCGTTGATTTGAACATGATTCCTATGGGACTTCAAATAAGCCATTAGTAGTAGAAAACAACATATCACTCACAGAGCATAGTAGCTGCACTGCTGCAGAGTGCACAGGCTTGGTATGGGATTCTCGTCTTCCAAGCTTGGAGTTGCGGTGTCAACCATAAGCATAGGTAGGAGTTGGACGTGAGAAGGAATATAAAATTGGGACCTATGGTGGGTGTTGTGTGTGTTGTGTGTGTTGTGTGTGTTGTGTGTGTTGTGTGTGTTGTATCTACAATTACTGAATAATGTGTTGTCACAATATAGGCATTTCACTTTTGAACATACAAGATAATGCTACAGTTATTTGTGCACTAGTTTAGTGTTCACACTGAACACTCATGCTTAGCCCTCTCAAATGCAATCACTGCGGCAAGCTTTGAAGGATATCTGGACCATACTGCAGTGTGCACCCATTGTACTTGAGATGTGGCAATGTTCCTGGAACAAAAGATGGTCAATAGGATCAACTGAACAAATCAAAGGTACATACCAGCACGGATAGATCCCAGGGCATCTACCCTGGGACACCACCTGCCAAGGGGTGCCAAAATAATCACCTTCAAACTCCGGAAAAGACAACACAACTTTGCTTGGATATGCCGCTGCCGGAACAGTCAAGGCCATACCTGTGCAGTCTAATTGACATACTGCCCCTAAAGCATGGCTGAGGACCCAAGCTCACTTGGTGCAAAGGTGACTGCTGTAAGCCTTGTATGTAGATCTATTGACAGCCAAAACATGAGGTTCGGTATCATTCCTGGTGTGAATCCTGTGTCAGAGCAAGTCTGTAGCACAGGGCTAAAATATACCAAGATTCAAAAATGCCCACTTCTAGGCCCTGGAAGACGGCATACAACACCTTTATCACTCTCTGCTGGGTGAGGGCCTTGTTGCTGTGCTTAACACGAGCACTGGGGACACCCTGAGTGAGATGCCTGGTGAGTGACCAAGTTTTTGTTATACCTGTTTGGGAGGGAGAGATGACATTGTATTTGTGGATGGAGGTTGGTGGACCGGGATGGGGGTTGATGGGCTGGGGACAGTGGTCAATGAGTCAGGCTCGGAAGACTGGAAGATAAGGGTATGAGGCACAAGTATTTCTAAGGGATGTAGTAGAATCAGCCCTTCATCATATAGTGCCAGGAGAGAGAACATACCACTTTTCTCATTGAGGGGGAGACCTGCCATGAACACCCCCATTTCTGGGTCTGTATACGAGCCCACGCTGGCTTTCCACTTCCCCTCTTTCACTTTCTTCCTCAACTTCTTCCTGGCAGCTCGCAGAACAGTCATCTCTGCCAGATATTCTTGGTATTTGGAGTCATCAGCAGAATCATCTGGAATCACAAAGAAACAGGTCCTGCTAATTAGTGCTGATAGTTGGGTGATTTCATGCTTGGTATCGTTGTTGCTGTTGCTGTTGCTGTTGGGTACTTCTGCAGGCTCGGCCTTCCACATCTCTTCCATCACCTTGTTGGAGAATTCAAATTTTGTATATTTCTTCTGGGAAGTCGAAAGAAGCTGCTGCCGCTGTCCCGGCCACTGGATGTCCACCACATGCTTGATCGTCAGGTAGAAGCACTTCTTTGAGTGGAAGTGTACAAGTTGCTTCACTCTGGGCTTCAGGATTGCAGGACTTGACATGTCCTCGAAGAGCTTGTGGTTGTGTCTTCACCTGTGGGAGCTTTGGTGTGAAAGTGGTAGAACCACTGTTGGATTTGCTTGAGGATTATGAGTATGATAGGAACATGCTGTCGCATGGGCCGAGCTGCCGTGTGCATATCCTTCTGGTACTGGTGACATCTGCTAATCTCAGCATCACTGAAGCCGTCCATAATTATCTCCCACTTGCTCTCGTCGTACACAGCAGGGACCATGTTTTCATCTTGGAAGCGCTTGAAATTGAATCCAAACACACAAATGAAGAGCTTTGTGATCATGTTGTAGAACCAGCCGGCTTCTATGTGGCCTTTGTCGCAAGCTCTCTGCCAGTCTGCAGAGAAGGAGATAAGAAATTCCAAGACTGTTCCTGTCACCCATGAGGGACGTCTGTGGGGCAAGGCTCTGACATTGAAGGAGGGGTAGTAGGTCGGTCGAAAGACAAAATTTAAAAGTGGTGGCTACAGTAACTTACCGCATGGCTTGGTACCACTGCTGCTGTAAATGCAAATATATTATTGATCATCTTTAGTTGTCGTGATTTTGGCCGCATCTACTTAATGTAAATTTCTGTCATATCACTTTTCTTATCAACCGTCTGCAGGCTCTGAGTGACATTGAGGAAGTGTGGCAGGTTGGCTGCAAGAAAAACAGTAGCTATGACACTACACACAGTACTATATCTATGCCATACATGCAATTATATTATTGATCTACATAATTTCCACACACCACGGTGTTTCACAAACTACGAGCCGCATTACATCGGGTAAAAATTATGCATGAGGAGTGTGGTACGGTGAAAGGGGCCAGCAAACAGCAGGAGGGAAACAGCATTCACAAAAGTGAGCAGCAAAAAGAAGTGGCAGGCAATGGCAGCAAAAAGTGGGTGGTGGGTGGCGAAAGCGGGCGGCGAGGAGCGGGGCCAGCAGCAGGCAGCAGGCAGCGAGGAACGGAAACCAAGGCAGGCAATGGGCGGCAAAGAGCCAGCGGCGGAAAGCAGGCAGCGAAAAGCAGGCAGTGAAAAGTGGGTGGCAAAAGCGGGAACGAGCAGCAGGGCGGGAAGCGGGCAGCAGCACAGCGGGTGGTGTGTGGTGGGCAGCAAACAACAAGTGGTGAGCAGCGGCCCGCTTATATATTGGGAATGCCGCCGGAAATGTCCCACAAGTGCTGAATGCAACGGACATCCAGAATGGACCGCTACACCTGAATAGCCTTTCATCAACCCATGCAGAAAGGAATAATGCCCACTGATACAAGGCCACATGGCAATCTGATGCAGGAAAATGAGCCATCAAATTTCAGGAACCACATGCATACCTGGGCCTGGTACAGCCCCTGCCAGCCACCCATTGCCCCCCAAGAGGATTTTCTAAATCCATGGTACTGTACTGCTAAGTACACTCCTGCAATTTAGGAGATGTTTTATAAATCCACTTACAGTGTGTTACCGACCATTTTATTAAATGACAGTGTCTAAGCCTGCTTTGGACTCTCCCCTCTGAGGTGCCACGAAAGGTTGAAAATCGGCAAACAATACAACCTACCGTAGATTGACTAACGACCTACAACAGGTCAAATTTCATGGGCCGTTGGCCGAAAACCAACCTACTCATAGGTTGCACTGGATAGGTTATTATTCAACCTAAATATGTACACATTCAACCTACCAGTACATCAGCCAGCCCGAATGAAAATCAACCTATTTTATGTTGATGTATGACTGCTTCTTTTTTTTGGTTGAATTCCGGTAGTTTGGTGGGTCACATATCACATGTAAATAGGTTGAAAAATATATGCATTGAGATGTATTCTAGTACAGCAAGCTATCTAATATACAAAATAGCACCCTGCTGGTCCCTCTGAGCAGCCCGAAAAAAATGAGATAGTGAGTTGCCAGCCGGAGAATGAGCCACGGTGCACCACTGACAGCGAGAACTCTAAGGCAAGGCAACAAAAGAACCTTCAAATTCCCGTGGCAGAGATTGTGGGGCTAAGCATATGTGATGGAAAGAGTTGTCGGAAATTTGAAAAAACCCCTATAAGTGCTTATAAGCCGCTTAAGGTGCATTCGGGCCGGTATGGCTCATAAGCGGCTTGAGGACCACAAGGATTTCTTATAAGATTTCCCGATTTCTTACGAGATCCGGATAACCCCTATGTACATTAACTATAGATTCAATACATTATTACATATGCTATTCAACCGGGCCATCACTAATTAGTGTCCAAGTCTATTTAGTATTGACATTTGCGATTTTGTGATTTTAAATTGCCCATTGCACATGCAATTTGTGCCCGAATCACTTGATTTGAGTGCGAGGGTTATTAGACAGAGTGTAGCTTTCTGTTCATCTACTTGCATTCCTCAAATTGTGATGTTCATATATTTTTCCTTGCATTTTGGCAAGTCCATACTAGCTTACATAAGCACCCCTTATAAGCAGCTTATAAGCGCTTATAAGTAGCGTAAGAAGCTTAAGTACTACTGATACCATGTATGGCATATATTGCCGGAAAGCCACTTATAATGTGACTAGATCACCGATAATTGCCTTATAAGGCTCACTTAAGGCCGTTTAAGATAAATATCTTATAAGGCCCATTTCAAATTTCCGACAGTGGGTGCTGTGTATCTTTTTAGTGGTGCACAGCAGATCATGTAAAATAACTCACAATAACTTTATGATCAGAGTGGGGACACTCTTTCCAGGACTGTCTCCACCACAGCACACTTCCCGGTGTCGAGTAGCTCCACCACCGTGTGTGCAGAGCACACAGGGAAGAAGAGCGGCTCTGCACACTTACACCACTACTCGAGCTCGAGCTTCATGATCATCATATTTGGGCTTCCCGTGCCTGGTTGGTACTGAGATATGGATCGTTTCGTAGCATGTCCTAGGGCCAGTGTTGTGGGAAGATGATAAAGGAGCAGGAGGCAGGTGAGCGAGGGGATTCAGGAAGGCAAGGGGAGATGACTCGTGAGATTGATGAGAGATGAGGGGAAGAAATATAAGGTTTCACAATAAGGTTTCAAAGTCGAAAGTGACATGCATCACGTGCTGTCAGACTTTGAAACGACTTAATGAATCTTGTCGCAGAATCCGACTCATATGCACCTGTGATACAACCCCGACAAGCATGGATCCACTGAGGGCATGTATATTTAAATAGTGTACCAATATAATGCAATCTAGCAGTCCTATATCAGCACATGAGCCATGTACACTGCCAGCCTGACATTCAACCAATATTAGGTTGTATTATCTGGTTGACTTACAGGTTGATTGAATCAACCAATTTAAGCAACCTAAATTTGGTTGATGTGACATGTCAGAAATCAACCTATTTCACAACCTATTGTTAACCATTTTTCAACCTAGTCTGTGTTTATAGTGCCCAAAGATACTCTGGCCCATTAGTCTTCACATCCTTCCTCATCCTCAGCACTTAGTCTCGACCTCAGATAACTCCCAAGGAGCTAGGACAAGATCCCCTTACCAGTAACCTGGCAACCATGCCACATGCCACAAACCCCCCAGTTGATTAGATGTTCTCAGATGATGAACGGTGGAGACACTGTCATTCCGATCATGAGCAAGGATATCACAGCAGACCGTCTCTGTGCAGTGATTTCCTTGTATCAGTAAGCTTGCAGCCGTGGGGCCAGTGGCTTGTGGAATTTTGAATGCAGTGTAATGCAAACGAATAATTAATATTATCTCTGTATTCAGCCAACACATTGTGGGTCTATCCAAAGGGGTTTCAGTGGTGTTGTCGGCAAAACAGACTCCTCCCACCTCCCCATGGGAATTCCTCCGGTCCACATTCAGCAAGGCTCGGCATACAGGGAGTGCGCTTTGATTGCAGTCTCAACATTAAACTAGCTTTCTACATTCTGTGTCTTGTATAGGCTCTAATTGACCTCTTTTACCATCATTGTGTGAATCTGAATTCACAGAACTCCTTGTGCTCGCCCTTTCCTGCTTGTAGATGTGATCTGGCAGCACCTCTTGCATACCATCACTATCAGGAATACCGTGAGCCTGTCGGTATCAGTGAGTCTCAGTGGCTCCCGCCCCAGGGCATTTTTTTGGCGGAAAACTGACTTCAGATTCGGACTTGGAGGGTCTGAAATGGCTTAAAAATGGGTCTTTTGGATTTTTCCCACACATTTGAGGGTTGGCCAATTTTTCAAGGCCAATTTTCGGTCTTTTTAGCCAGTATAATGCTCCCTGGACAGGTCAATTTATACACATAGGCCACCTATACCCTCAAAATGTATCTAATATTCATTGGGAAGTCAATTCCCACTAATGTGGTATATTCCTGGTGTTGCAGAAACAGCTAATGGGATGTCTCGAAGTTCACATCACCTGTCATCGGACCCTTTGGGTCCGCTCACCCTTAGACACCAAGGACTTGGTCATTATTTTTTTCAGCATCAGCTCAGGGAAATCTTCATTTCTTTGCAGAATCATAACCCTCTCATTGAAAGGAGCTCGAAAATGATTTTTTCGAGATTTTTCGGAGGTTTAAACAGGTTGGCCAATTTTTGTAAGGTAAAAAACATGTAAATCGCCTTTTGAGCAGCAAGTCACATGGGGACCAGTCCATGTGATATGGTTACAATAGGATCACATGATGAGTGGAATGTTCTGGAACAAAATATATATATAGTATATGAGAAATGTTTATGTAATAGGGGCAATGGCATCAGTAGGGGCAAGTCATGACAGGGAGGCATCAAGAGATCAAGGGAGAGAGGTTTATGGGCAGATGTAAAGCTTAAAGTTGTCTGCATTGTGTATTTGGCCAGAGGATACATAATTACAAGATTGCTCTGTGAATCAAACTGTGATCGAGGCACACTGTATGCCAAATCTTGCTGAACACAGACTGGAGGAATTCCCATGGGGAGGTGGGAGGAGTCGGTTTCGCCACAACACTGCTGAAACC
Source organism: Athelia psychrophila (assembly GCA_001630335.1). NCBI lineage: Eukaryota > Fungi > Basidiomycota > Agaricomycetes > Atheliales > Atheliaceae > Athelia > Athelia psychrophila. Next base: position 288,599 of record KV417494.1, on the reverse strand, counting down.
CCCTTGGGTCTATCCATACCACTACTCTATTTGCCACTCAGTCTACTGTACCATTTCGACCACATATTTGGTTACAGGTAACAGGGTACCCTGAACTGAACATGTAGAGTGGCCTGTAACGGGTAACAGAACGAGTAACTAGGCTTCATACATGTAACATATGGGATTTCCCGGAAATTTTTCCAAGTGCAAAATTTGGCATGTACTTCTTCGAATGTATTGTAATATGGTACCCCCTTTTAAGAGCAAGAGCAGATAAAGAGGCTTTGCGGGTATGTTGGGCCACGCTGGACTTGAAAATTTTGTGAACTGAACATTTTTTGATAGTGAAACGGAAACCATCGGCCTTGAACTGTATCTCATAGCGACTGAACTGGAAAATGTAACAACCCGCGAACATGTGGCCGAAATGGTACAGTATTCACAGCTCAACATCTATTTGAGGAACATTGGTGAATATTGAGCCTTGCCCCTCCGAAACATAGGTGGTCAAGTCCTTCGGGCCTATCCAGGGATCAGTCAAGTCATGTCCTTACACAGTGCCAATAGTAGAGCTTCAAGTTTACCATGGTAGGGGGGTAGTCAGATTGAATTAAGGTAGGTGTCACCGTGACCTAGCACCCCCTTACATAAGCAAAACAATGTTGATCTGCATAATTCAACAACATATTTACGCCCTCATTTCTGGACTTTGAAACCTATAACCTACTCTAATATTATCCCTTGAGACACCCCAGGTTAGCCTATGAGAAATGAGCTCAAAATGGGTGAGGTTCTGAGTGAAAATATCAAAATATCAAAACACTCAGAAATGTGTTTTGAACACTGCTGCAAAGGTCAATTTTTTTTGCGAGACGAGAACCTGCACATTTGGCATAATGGGTCACATGCTTGTGACCCTACCCCTAACCTTGTGCCTGAGCCACCCAAAAAGGGTTGGACTCACCAGAAGGATGGGCTGCCCATGTAAATCCAGGGAATGGAGGGAGTGTGAGGCCGTCATACTTGAAATCAAGATTTGATGATGTCCCAACCACTTTGGAAGCCCTAAAAGCCAGGAGAAAATTTTCACAAATTGGGTTTTATAAACTTTGGTGGGTGCTAGGGTTAGGGTTATGATTACATAAGGGGTGCTGGCTCTCGGTGACACCTACCTTAGCTACACTCAAAGACTGTACTATATGTATGGAGTTGTGACATGCAAAACGATATGAATTTACGGAAAGCACGATGATGCAAAATGTGCTGCAAGATCATATTTGCGGCTCAGATACGACTGAATCATTGCTTGATCATTGCTGAATTATCTCGCCCTGCAGACAAGTATAGGTGGAGATACATTCCAATTAATAGCCTTGGGGTGATGCAAGCTCCTCGAAGCCCGCCCGAACCGCCTTGATAAAACCGTAAAAATCCCTCGACTCATTCAACTCCTCCAGAAATATCGGCATTGTGGGCAGCACTGGCGTTATAGTCAGCACTGAAAGGATTCCAGTTAGTCCCAGCTCGTGATATGCAGAGCAGACCGACATACCGCGGTAGATTCTGGAGCCCACATCTAGGACAAAGCTAAACTCCTTATCCGTATCTAGGCGATCAATGTGCGAGAATCGCACTAGGATTTGGTCCTCTTTGATGCCTTCGATGACGCTGCGCAGTCTGTTCTCACAAGTTCTGAGCTCGGGAGACGCGTAAGCGGCGTGTGCATGCAGCGTAGCACTTTCTTTGTTCTTCTCTGTATGGAGTTTAGCAGAATACGGGCGTGACGTGTGTGTATGCACCTCGTTGTAGATTTGACGTGAGAGCTCGATATTGCTCAATCTCTACATCTACCGATGCGCATTTTTCGCGAAGAGCGAATAGCTGGCGTTTGAATGAAGCAGCGCCTTGTTCCGCGTCCCTTTTCTCCTCCTGCTCCCGTTCCAGCTCTGAGAATACTTGGTACAGTAGCGCGTGAGTACGAGTGACATGACTCACCGGCAACTAGCTCAATCTCCCGAACCTTGCACTGCGTAGTTTCACTCTCAGCTGCAGATGCCTTCTCATTCAACTTCTTCTTCTCCGCGGCATGTCTCTCCCTCCGTTTGGTGATCTCCACAATAGCACGCTCATGATAGTTGGAAAGGGCTTTGAGGAATTTGCGTGTAGACGCTTCGAAGGCATCCAGCCGGAGATCAATCTGTGGGTGTGGCTGCGCGAGGATATCGGAGAGGTCAAACTTGGGGGCTCGAGATGGTTGGCTCATCGAGGGCGTTATCCTCCAGTTTTGTGGTCAATGTTGTGAGGAAAGAGGGGCATCACACGTGATCGTTGCGCGCGCGGCGCCCAATTTACGACACCTTAGGCTTTTGCCTGCCAACCTCAACCACCACCAGTGAATGGACACCGCGAAGGGATTAACCGCTGGGATGCAGGATGTGAGTATGGCGACTGCAAGATCGCCTTGGAATGATGACATCCAGATGCAGACCGCACGAGCGGGAACGACGATGAAAGCTGGCGGATTTCAAATGTGGGAGAGGGAGCTTCTCGAAAGCCCAGAGATCAGACGAAAATCAACCGTCGCCCAGCTTTGTGAGTGTTGATCGGACACGATCTCTGTCATTGTCATCTCATACTTGCATAGATTTCCTCGATTTCTACTTCCAAACCCTCGGCTACCTGTCTGCTCGCAAGGAACGGCGGCAGCACTTCGACAAAGATACCGCCGCTCGCGCACTCACACCAGCCGAGTACACGAAGGAGTTCAAATCCTACTGTGGGCGCGAACGCGTGCTACTCCGAAGGCGTCGTACGAAGCTTAAAGTCGACCAATTCCACATTATTGCCCAGGTCGGGCAAGGAGGGTATGGGGAAGTGTTTCTCGCCAGAAAGCAGGAAACTGGAGAGGTATGCGCACTTAAGAAGATGAAGAAGAGAACGCTGTTCAAAATGGATGAGGTACGCCTCGAGCCGTTAGCCTTGCGCACCACTTGACTCACTATTGCCGCTAGATTCGACATGTACTCGTAGAACGAGACATTCTTACGGCAACGAAGACCCCGTGGCTTGTCCGTCTGCTGTACGCATTCCAAGATCCCCATTACATCTATCTGGCGATGGAGTACGTCCCCGGAGGCGATTTCCGCACCCTCCTCAACAACTCGGGCGTTCTTAAAGAAGAGCATGCGCGGTTTTACATCAGCGAGATGTTCGCCGCTGTCAACGAGCTTCATAAATTGGGGTACATTCACCGTGATTTGAAACCTGAGGTATGCAAATACTCGCCATGGACAGCCTAACATGCAATAACCTCGTGCGCAGAACTTCCTCGTCGATGGTACTGGCCATGTGAAACTCACAGATTTCGGGCTCGCGACTGGCGCTCTCAACCCAAAGCGCATCGAATCCCTCAAGATAAAGGTACGCCATTCGCCATATGTTACCCCTGCTGTATCCTGAACCAATGCTAGCTTGACAAAGTCAAAGACAACCAGATTGTAACCCGATCCACTCTCGAACGGCGGTCGATTTATCGCTCTGTCCGCAACGAAGACCCTCGCTATGCGGACTCGATCGTTGGCTCTCCAGATTACATGGCGCCAGAGGTTCTGCGTGGGAAGCCATACACGTACTCTGTGGACTATTGGAGCTTGGGGTGTATATTCTTCGAATTTCTGGCTGGCTTTCCTCCATTCAGTGGCGGGACGCCGGAAGAAACATGGACCAATCTCAAAAACTGGACAAAGGTCTTACGGCGGCCCCACTACGACAAGGCGGAAGATCTCATCTTCAACTTGACCGACGTTGCTTGGGATGCCATCACTCGGTTCGCCCTGGTTCTTCATGTGTTTTCTCCTGGCTAATCGATATGCAAGGCTTATATCCCACGCGAGCGTGCGCTACTCGACCCTCAGCCACGTAACCGACCACCCGTTCTTCAACAAGACCCGATGGGAGGATCTGCGCTCCATCCGTGCGCCATTCGTGCCTGCGCTGGACTCGGAGATCGACACGGGCTACTACGACGACTTCACTTCGCCTGAGGATATGGCCAAGTACGCGGAGGTGAAGGAGAAGCAGAAGAACGTCGACAAGGTCAAGGAGAAAGAGGACCCCATGAGTCGCGGCGTTTGGGTAGGGTTTACATTTGGGAAGAACGGGCCTGGCGCGAAGATAAACGCAGCGATGGGCAATGGGTATGACGACAGTGGCGCGATGGCCACCATCTTCTGAATAGCAAGTAACATGGACACACTGGAAATACCATAATTGTAGACTCGATTTGTTGTACCCTTTTTTGCGGCCTTGATAACACTGTATTAGACTGCGCGGTGTCGAGAACGGAATGCTTGGCCAGAGAAAGAGTGCATGGAAGATTACAGTTGAATGCATACTTGGTGTGCGAATGTCCACAAGAAACTACAGTGCATAGCAAAAATGAAATGTCCAATAACAAAGAAATAAAGAGGGTCCGTCTAATAGCAGAGGTTGTCCAGCAGCATAACCGGGTCTAAAACGCAAGGCCAGCGGCCCGAGCCCAATTCAGTCCCAAGTGACGCTAATAGGGAGAGGAGACACGTTAGCTATGGTGATGTATCCACGACACGGGCTGCCATACCTTGTAGATATTGGACTCGTCAAAGTCAACTGCAGCCATCTTGCGCTTCTTGGCGAGCCTGGGCGGGTGGTCTTCGGGGGTAACAGGGGCACTCGAGTCTGCAAACGCACGTCAGCTATCTCGATCAACACCAGCTAAATAGACACGTACCTGAGCTCCGGGAAGATGAAGAGCTCTGCTCGTGTGAGGGCGAAAGTGCCGGAAGCTCCTTGGTCTTCAAGAGCGGCGCACCGGGCACCCCCCAGTCGTTTCCGTAGGGGTAATACCCGTGCCCGCTCTGCATCCTCCCATGTGCGCTCGCGCCCACCAGCGCGATGGCATTCCCGTTGACAGCGATGTGGGGGACGGACAGCGGGCGCGTGTGGAACGGCGGGATGCGGATGACGAGTCTGGCGGCGGCCGGGCTGGGCGTGGTGTCCAGGACCGGGAGCGGGATTTTGGAGACGTGCATGCCGGCGAGCGCGGCGGCTCTCTTGGTGTTGACCTTGAGGCCGAGCCGGACGGCGCGTGCGCGGTAGGCGCTGTGCGCGCGGCGGTGCGAGAAGTCGGCGCGCATCTGGCGTGCGACCCGCGCGTAGAACGCGTTCGCGGCGTGGATTCGCTGGAACATGGTCGTGAGATCGGTAGCGGGGCGAGAGTAATTCATCGCGGAAGAAAGGCTGGAAATGATTTTGAAGGGAGTGGCGCGGCGGTGATCGAAAGTTGACAGAGTCGAAGCTCGTGAGGGGACGTATAAGTGAAGGAGCCGGTCCTATAAGAATAAGCTGGCACGCCTGCGTGTGTGCGGAGAGAACCGAGACCGAGAGGGAGATGAGGAGGCGAGGAGAGGGGAATCCTGAGTACACCAAGGTCCAACGGCCCAGATAAATACAAATCCAACAAGTTTTGCGCGTCTATGGGCCCATCGGCTAGGCAATTGTCGAGTCCTTGTTTAGGATTCCGTTTATTGTTCTTTGCCCGCGTTGGGTCCTGAGATCGAACGGGACCTCGGGAAATCTTCCCGCGAGGACAAAATGGGCGCTCCGGATTTCGTAACAATAGAGAGAAGAGAAAGATTGAGTGCAGTGATGCAATACAGACGGCAACCACCACGCGTTGTGGGTCCTTGTATTATCTGTGAACAAGGGCGATCGCGGAGCCTTTGGTCTGGTTTAGGCCTTGGTTTAGCTCCTGCTCCCACGTGCGGTCGTCAAAAACTCGAGAAAGGAAAAGTGCATAAAGTCTCCAAGGTCATCGCCTCTGAAAGGACATCGCGATGCCGCGGCTAGCGCACAAAATCGGTCAGGCCCTACATCAGCGCCCTTTTCACCTCGCTGAACCATGCAACAGGCACTCTGCTGTTCTGTCCCGATTGCGGGACCCTGCTGAACCTGCCCAAAGACGGCGAGCCTATTGTTACATGCGAGCAATGTCACTACGAAGAGCCTGCGAGTTGTGGGTCCTCATTTTGCGCAGTGTTTATCGATCTCACATCCGGCAGCTTATGAAAACATCGAAACAATAACACGCTCGCATCCCGAGGCGTTCCCCTCCGCCTTGAGGCAGAAAAGGAAAACACAGACGAAAGAGCACGATGCAGACGCGGACTTGGTCAAAGTGCGTTCCGGTCCGCATCCATGAGCCGCTCGCTGATCCGGCATTGCAGGTGAATGAACAATGTCCAGAGTGCGGATTTCCTGAGGCGTATTACAAGGAGAGACAGGTGCGTTGTTGGTTTCTTTGCCAAGTATTGTGACTAAGGACTGTCGTTTGGTCCAGATGCGGGGTGCGGACGAAGGGTCCACGATTCTGTACACAGTGCGCACCATTTATTTCCCCAGAGGTCTCTGCCCTTACTGCCCTGATTACAGTGTGTCGACTGCGCGCATGGATGGCGTGTTAACAACTAGAACACGGCGTAGTTCTATACAGAGTCCCGCTAACCAGAGCAGGAAGCTATACGTATACGCCCGCACTGCAGAAAAGCGCCACGACTCCGAAGCCAGCCAGCACGCTGGCGGTGGTGCCTACGGCCGTCTCCCGGATAGGAATGGTGTCTTTGGGCAATCTGTTCGTGTACCTCATGTTACGGACTGCGCGTAATAAGAATGGATAGCATCACGCACGTTGAGAAGTAGAATGCGAGCGCAAAGGTGGATGACAGCGAGCCCAGGGCCAAGTACGGCAACAGCGCGACTGGGAGGTAAGGAGCGAAGGGCGGCAGTGATTTGTGGAGTGCCTGTGCTCCGATAATGAGTCTACTGTGCTCTGACATGGATGACTACGGACCTGGATTGATTCATATGAAGCCATTGTTGACGTGTTGGGTGAGTTGACGCAGTCGAGAGGACGTGTTGACGCAGCCGAGGAGTGCAACGAGGAGAGTCCACGTTGCATGTGACAGGGGACATAAGCGAAAAGCGGAGTTCAAAACACAGAGTACATACATAGCGTCACCAAAGTTAGCCTCACCTTTTCTTCACCACACGACCACCACCCACGATCCCTCAAGCACTTCCCCCTCCGACCAACAAGTGTTCATAGTGCGTATTCCCCTGATGCACTCCGCACTGTGTATCCCCAGAAATGCTCATAGCACACCCTTTATGCTGCGCAGATGTCCGCCCAGCAAAAGGTTCAACAACACCCCGCCGTGGTCCAGGCGACCGACAAGTTCCACTACTACATTGCTCAGCTCGACAAGGAGGTCAGTGCCGCTATCAGGATGATCGGTTTTAACGCTGTGCTCAACAACTCCCCCTCCGCAGCTTACCAAGTACCCTGTGCTGACGCAATTCGAGCAACGCACTCAAGTCCCCAAGGCATACGGCGTTCTGGGCGGCGTGGCCCTCTTGACCATCTTCCACTTATTTAACTCCCTGGCCGGACCCGTCTCCAACATCATCGGCTGGGCCATCCCCGCCATCCTGTCGTTCAAGGCCCTCGAGACCGCCGGCCACCAGGACGACATCCAATGGCTCACATACTGGGTCGTCTTCGGCTTCTTCAACTTCCTCGAGAGCATCGCCCTCCGCGCCGTCCTGTACTACTTCCCCTGGTACTTCTCATTCAAGACCATCTTCGTCATCTGGCTCCAGCTCCCCAGCTTCCGCGTAAGTGGCAACCGGAATAAGTAGTTGCCCCTGACTAACGCGTCACTTTCTCAGGGCGCGCAAGTTTTGTACTTTTCTGTCCTCAAGCCCGTCCTCGCCAACGTCAACAAGAACTCTGGCGCCGTTGCACCCTCGGGTGACAGCACCTCCGAGGGCCTGCGCGAGCGTGTCGCCACCGCCACCGAGTAAATGCACTCTGCCGTTTGTGATATAGTTTGTCGCGTGACTTCCACGACTTGTGGTTATCGTCGTCGGCTCTCTATCTGAGTCGTTAGATATGCGTTTTACATTTGGACTCTCGACTCCCTAGACACTCTTCACCTTCTACTTCTACTACCTAACCGTCGAAACTATTCCAGCCTTGTTATGTTGTCATCGATATCGCTGCATCTGAATTTACACTTCTTTTAACGACACGTTGCAAAAGGTCTCCTGACACGTACCATGATGAAATTCATGAAATTGGGTTGGCCTTCCGTCCGGTGGTCGAGACCCGTGCTGTATATAGTATGCAAGCGGATGCTGAGGCCATCATCTGACCCTGTTGATGCAATTGCTATTCGCCCAGCGCCACTGAAAGGAATGTATGGGGAGGTTCCTGTAGTTCTCATGCATTTTGACAGGCAATTGGATTTCATGTAGTTATCAGTTATCTATGAGCTGGCCCTGGTGGTGCCTTTGTAGAGGGATGTCAATTCAAGGCACCGGTAGCACATCAATTGATGAGTGCAAGATGGGTGGCAGTAATTATCTCGATCTAGGTCTACTGAAACCTACTGAAACCCTTTGCGCCGCTGGCACCCCCATCTGATCTGATTTAAAACGAACAAGCAGGTTCTATCTGCGGCAGATAGCGTAACTTTAATGCAGAGCCCTGCCGGCGTCCCTTTGCACAACTCGCCTTTTCCTTCCCCCAGTCGTGCACTGAACTCTTGTATGCGGCCAGGGCCGCTTGACTACGCCAGGAAGCTTCCATATACCCCCCACACCGCCCACCATGTCTGAACAGAATGAACACGAGCTCAGCGACAGGGAGAAATCGGTCAGCGGGAGCGACAACACCAGCTCCAGGCGCGCCGAGGTCTTCGAGCGACCAAAAGGGTTCAGAGGCCTGTACTCCCACCCCACCACGCAAATCGTCATGCTCGGCTTCGTGTGCTTCATGTGCCCAGGCCTCTTCAATGCGCTGAACGGCCTGGGCGCGGGGGGGCAGGTCGACTCGACGGTGAGCGCGAATGCAAACTCGGCTTTGTACGCAACGTTCGCGGTCGCCGCCTTCTTCGCCGGGTCGATCAACAACATGCTGGGATCGCGGGTGACGCTCCTGATTGGGAGCATGGGCTATTCCCTGTACATCGGCTCATTTCTGTAAGTGCCATTGACCCCCTGCGTGTTCTGGCGCTGATTGCCCATTGCCTATCACAGCGCGACGAACATACACCCACACGCATACCCCTTCGTGCTGGCCGCCGGCGCCGTGCTCGGCATCTGCGCCGGCCTGCTGTGGACCGCGCAGGGCTCCCTCATGATGTCCTACCCCACAGAGTCCGAGAAGGGGATGTCCATCGGCATATTCTGGTCGATATTCAACCTGGGCGGCGTGGTAGGGGCGGCCGTGTCCTTTGCGGAGAACTTCCATTCCAAGGAGAACTCGGGTATGTCCACCAGCACTGCACTGCACTACCCTGGCGTGCGCTAACTACTTGCAGTGGGCAACGGAACGTACATTGCGTTCATGTCTCTCACTGTGGTGGGGGTGGCGCTGCCGCTCCTCATGCTGAACCCGCGGGACATGATCCGGACCGACGGGACCAAGGTCACAGCGCCCCGCCACCCCTCTTGGAAAACCGAGTTTTATGGCCTGTGGGTCGCACTCCGCACGGACCCCCTTATCGTGCTGCTCTTCCCCATGTTCTTCGCTTCCAACTGGTTCTACACATGGCGTCAGTTCAGTCCATTCCCCGCGTTATTCTCGCAACTCATCTTCTTTTGTCTCGCAGAGTTCAACGAGTATAACGGCGCCTTGTTCAACATTCGCACGCGATCTCTGAACAACTTCGTCTACTGGATGGCGCAAATCGTCGGGTCGCTCTCCATCGGCTTTCTTCTCGACCAGACTGCGCTGACCCGGCGATTCCGCGCGTTCAGCGGCTGGTGCATCCTGATGGCCATGATATTCGTCGTCCACATTTGGGGCTACATGTACCAGAGGTGCGCATCCTCCCATGCCACGAATTACCGCAAACGAGTGCTCACCACATACGTTCTTTGCAGAAACTACACGCGCGCCTCTATGCCCCCCGACGATGGCGACAAGATGGACTTCAGCACGCCCGGCTACGCCGGTCGCGTGTGGCTGTACATCTTCTGCGGCTTGCTTGACTCGATGTGGCAAACCACCGCATACTGGTTGATGGGGGCCATGTCCAACGACCCCGCAAAATTGGCCCACTTTGCCGGCTTTTACAAATCCATGCAGTCGGCGGGCGCTGCGGGGATATGGCGCGGCGACGCAGTCAAACTTCCGTAGGTTCTCCAGAATATCCAGCGACCACGAGGCTGACCCAGTTGGCGGACAGATACATGAACGTGTTTCTGTCGACTTGGATCCTACTGGTTGCAGGTCTCGTATTTGCCCTTCCGATGATCCATTTACGGGTGAAAGAGCACACGATGATTGAAGATGAAACATTGTGGGTCTGATTCAGTTCCTCGACCCCCCTGCAGCGTACTAATTACATCTGGTGCAGAGCGCGCATGGATGAGGATGGGCACATACGACCCTCCGGATATGAGGAGAGCCGCGAATCTCCGCCATAAAATAGCATAGTCTGTATTTATTATTGTTCTGTCCTGCCTTGTATAATGCCTAGGAGTGCTATCCTAGCCTCCAGCTGACATACCATGCCATCTCCCATGTATCATCCGTTGATATCTTGAAATGCATACTATTACTCATCGGTCGCCCCTATCCTTCGGCTCTGTCGGTTCCTTGATCTCGATCTACCTGTCGACTCCCATCCCGCTCTCACTCAACTCAACACAATCTGAGCCACAATGCCCGATCCAACCACCCAGTCCAACTACCTTCAGGTCGCTTCCGAGCACATCCAGCTGAACTGGAATGTGGACTACGAAGCCCGCGTCATCAGTGGGTCCGCTACGCACACGATGATCGCCAAGGAGAACGGCGTCGAAGAAATCATGTCAGTTAGCGACCATCCTACCCTGCTCCGTCGGCTCTGAATCAGATCGCGCTAGCCTTGACACTGCTGGCCTGGCAGTTGAATCAGCGGAGGTGGATGGGAAGTCTGCTAAGGTCAGTCTATCCATGGTGATTCCCGTTCGTCGTCTGAATCAACTGTGTTTTAGCATCAACTGTATCCTAAACATGAAGTCATGGGATCTGCGCTTCACATCGCACTTCCTTCGGCCTTGGAATCTGGTTCTACGGTAACCGTGAAGGTCACCTACAAGACCACGGCCGCTTCCACGGCATTGCAGTGGCTTGAGAAAGAGTGCGTTGTGCCAGTTTTCTTCCACGCCTGCCATATTCAGCTCTTCGCGCCATAGGCAAACCCAGGGCAAAACGTTTCCCTACCTGTTCAGTCAATGTCAGCCTATCTATGCCCGGTCACTCACCCCATGTCAAGGTAAGCTCCTCGAAGGCAATGATCTCCGTCTCAAGCGACCCTGACGCCTCTCCGCCAGATACCCCTTCTGTCAAAATTGTGCGTTTCAAGGCGAACTGGTTGATACATCATATCTGATCAGTCAGCGGGTAATTCATAGAAATATAGCGCAAACGTAACCTCTGTGCTTCCCGTTCTCCTGTCAGCCATTCGGCAATTCCCCCCATCGGAAGGCCCGCCACATGATGGCAAGGAGATCGGGAAAGCCGCTATCACCTATGTGTACGATCAAGTGCGCAATATCGCATTCAGTGATGATGCTCTACTAATCAAGATTTTGGATAACAGCCTGTGCCTATCCCTTCGTACTTGATCGCCATTGCATGCGGCAATGTCAGATACCGCGCTTTCCCGAAGGTTGAAGGCAAAACATGGACTTGCGGAATCTGGGCTGAACCGGAAATGATCGACGCATGTTATTGGGAATTTAGCGAAGATACGGGCAGGTAAAACTGTCAGCTTGTCGCTGCGCTGTGATGCTGATTAGACTTGACTCTTACAGGTTTTTGGCAGCAGAAGAGGAAGTCGTCGTACCATACAAGTTTGGCGTGTACGACCTGCTCGTGTTACCCCCGTCATTCCCGTATGGTGGCATGGAGAACGCCTGCTGCACTTTCTTGACGCCGACTTTACTCGCTGGTGACCGCTCGCTGGTGGACGTCGTGGTGCACGAACTGACCCATTCGTGGTTTGGAAATGGTGTTACGTGAGTCCCAATGGCCTTGACACATTTGGTTCTAGATACGAGACCTTCCACAGGCACGCCGAAGCCACTCATTTCTGGTTGAATGAGGGCTGGACAACGTACATTGAACGTTTGCTTCAGGAAAAGCTCCATACACCTGCTCATCGAGGCTTCTCATATGTCATCGGGTCCAAAGCCTTGTATGATGCTTTGAATGACTACACAGACCGGCCCAAATACCAGCGCCTTGTCATCGACTTTGAGCACGGCGAAGACCCGGATGATGCTTACAGCAGTATTGCATACGAAAAGGGCGCAAATTTCATCCTACATCTCGGTGAGCCTTTTAAATGTGATATAAGCTACTTGCACGGCTGACGTTGATAATGGAATACAGAGCAAGTAGTGGGGGGCTTGGACGTTTTTCTCCCATACGTCAAAGATTATGTGAACACCTTCATTGGGAAAAGCATCACAACTTGGCAATGGAAGTCTCATCTCTACGAGTACTTTGCCAAGGTAGGAGACGACAAGACAAAAGCTCTTGACACGGTCAATTGGGATGTACATAACACATTTCATCGCAACCTATCACAGTGATGCTGACACTTTCAATGCAGGCGTGGCTTCATGGAGAAGGCCTTGAGCTTCCGGTGAAAATGGAGTACGATCTCAGTCTAGCAGAGACCGCCTACGCTCTGGCCAAGCGGTGGGACAGCTCACGGGGCACTACTATATCCCAGCTGGACTTCAATGCAAAAGATCTGGAGAATTTTGATACTAATCAAATCAGTAAGTCCTTATATTACTAGCCGTCCCGCATAGTTCGTTACTCAATTGAACTTGCGCCGCAGTTGTGTTCCTCGAGCGGCTACAATCCTATGCTTCTCTGCCCTCAGACCACATCAAACTTCTCGGAGATGTTTACCAACTTTCCGCCACCCCTAATGCCGAAATCCGCCTCCGTTTCTATGAGGTGGCTTTGTCAGATCCCAACTCTGCGGCTGCCAAAACCTTCGCACAGGAAGCTGCCAAATGGGTGGTCGGTGCTGATGGCACCGGCATTATCAAAGGTCGTATGAAGTTCTGCCGGCCTGTTTTCAAAGCCGTCTTCGGTATCGATCCGAAACTGGCCGTAAGCGCCTTCTCAGAACACAAAAACTCTTTCCATCCAATCGCAAGGAAGTTGCTGGAAAAGGTGCGTTGTGTTTTAGTTTTTGATTCACTGCCTGACGTATATATTGACGTTTGACTTCATAGGATCTCGGGCTTAACCTCTGATATATCCTATCGCTTTTGTGTTATTGATTTAATAACCATTACTGCGGCGTGTCAACTTGAATGAGACCAAAGAGAGAGAGAGAACATTGCAGCCTAACGCATTCTTGAGCGGCATACAATAAACTCTTCGTAAGCACAATATATTTGCTGCAAATCCTTATGACTGTCGACTAGACTCTTGAGTACCTGAGTTTGACCTGAATCCAAACTAGTAAATCCTTGAGTAATCCTGGATAGTGAAAATTAGTTGTCGCTAAAATTTGCAGCACTCTCGGCATGGCATATAATAGACCAAGCTGTAATTGCTATGCGATGGGTCTGTGACTGTGCAAGCGTATGGTTGTGGGTATGCTTCTATTGCGGCGAGGATCAAATCACCAGGATGGCACTGCAATGTGACAAAACGTGTACTAAGTAGTACCGCTCAATCTATCCGAAATTCCTTCCTCTTCACGTTTGCATTAAACATTTTCCATTTGTAGGCATTGCACTTCGTTTGACTTCGCGTCTAAGCAGTAACAACTTGGTACGCCAATTGAGGTATCTATTCAGGCCAATTATCTTGATTGTTCCTCGCTGAAGCGCCCACAGCCCCACCCAGCTTCCTTCTCGAATGGTCCCTTCTGAAATCACCGATGCCATCATAGACCACCTGCATGCCGATGTTGCGTCGCTGGAAAAGTGCAGCCTTATCTGCAAAAACTGGCTCCCATCGGCCCGCTACCATCTTTTTCGTGCCATAAGTTTGCACAGCTGGAACATCGACCGATTCATTGTATTGCGAACCTCCTCATCATGCTCCTTTGCGTCAAGCATCTGCGAATTAACTTTGCGTGGCTTGGCTCCCACCAGCAACCAGGAACACATAATGGTCGCCAAAATCTCCCTTGCTCTTCAAGGCCTTTCGTCTGTGAAAGTGCTCGCACTTTCAGATTTTGACCTTTTTGAGTTGGGCGTGCTCGATCCTATCACTTTAGGGGACATTTTACCACAGATAAACGAACTATCGCTCTTCGCAGTGATGTTTAAATCTTCATCGGATATCAAATGTCTTATCAGTGGGTTCGAGGATCTCCACCGACTTCGCATTCGCAATACTGGTTGGTTATGCAATGATGAACACCGGCGGCTCGCCTCTCCTGTGCCACCGAGCCATCTAATATTTATACATCTGGATGACTGCTATAGGCGCGATATCTTGGATTGGCTCGCCTCTTGCCCTAATCACCGCCTAGAACATCTTAATCTAGGCACTGTGGCTTCGGCAGATGTACCGTCCATTGGACGTTATATCCGTCATGTTGGTCTATCATTGAGACATTTCGTTTTTGGATTTGCCAACATGGACCCTGGTGGCGACGCAGGTGAGAATGGCTAGAATATCAGTGACTTACTCCGTAATAATAAGTTCTACCTCCAGAGGACTTCTGCAGAGAAGTAGACCTTGGTCAACTCATGGAGCTCCGCACAGTCATCATCGACCCTCTCGTCTTCGGAGATGACAGTTCTTATCAGTTTTCGAGTGCATCGGACCTGATTCCCCTGATCCTCGCCAATATCCGGGTCCCTAGCTTTCGAGATCTCCAGTTCAATGTTTACATTGATAAAGCGCACCCGCTTGACGAGATCGCATGGGCCGCATACGACAGCCTGTTCGGAGGAAGCGCGAAGTTTGGTCAACTGCAGCATTTGCTGTTCCACATCAACAGTACGACCTCGGATAGTATTGAGGATATTCGGGCCTCAGTACGGAGAGCAATCAGCAATCAGCTGCCGGAATGTGAAGAGCGAGGTATTCTGAGGTTTACCTGAGGGTCTACCATACAGTACATAGCCTTTGGCCCGTGGGTGGCTACCGAAGTCTCTATCCATCGCGCCGCGGGCATCAAATACGCAGCTGCATTGTATCCCAAAGGTTCGAGAGCAACTTGCCAAGCTCACTTGCCACTTGCAAACTGTAGAGATGAAGACAGCACTTCCACTGTATATTGCAATGCACCAGTAATCTTATATACTTTAAGTGTATGCGGTAATGTAACAATGATGGTGTGGGTGGGAAAGCACGAGCGAAGCACGACGATGGGAATAAACTAATGGACATAGGAGTTAGCCGGGAAAAGAACGTAGACAGTGGTCACTAAGAGACGCACACACGAGAAGAATATAGTCCAGTCCGTCCAAGACACGTGCGATTTTATACGATAGTTAAAGGAGCGCGATGATTTTGGTCCTGTACGGCTTTAGCGTACAGAGTAGATGAATGTAGAGACCGTATTGATGGCGGCGATGTACCCCGAATAGATAGAGTACACATGAGGAGGGTATATGTCGGAGAGTGGTGTGATTGGAATGCGGTGATTGTATTGGGGTTGGATGTGAAATCCGAGCAATGCTTGCGATGAACGGAGACGTTGCTGTATTTGCAGTCAAATGATGGTGGGATGAGACGAGAATAAAAGTTTGCTTCTGATATAACCAATAACTGAGCCGAAACAAGAAAAATGAAGACGCGAATCAAACAAAGAATTGAGTGCTGAGGCGTTATGTTAGTACGAAATATACCTTGAGAATGAGGATGCACTCACTGTATCCGACTAGCGGCATGCACTTCCATCTCCTCCATTTTGTAGGAATTCAGCTCCTCTTTGATTCGCTGAGCGAGGGCGGGTGTGAGTCTACTCCAAGTCGCGGGCTCGCTGCGCCTGTCATACATGTTGGCCGAGAAAGTGTCATACACAGACAGATTGTTGGCAAAGATGAGCCGCTTTGCGGGACTGGTGGCAGAACGATGAGTGAGTGCAGGTGGCATAGGGTGGCCTAGCATTGAAAGTGTCGGCGCAGAGGAGTTGAAACTTGGATGGCTGAAAACGGCCGCTGGCTTTTCCGTCGGATTGATCGGGGAAGAGCGACCGGAGTCCATGCCCTGGGGCGATTCGGTGCTCAAACCTTCAGAGGACTCGAAATCCAGTTTTGGAAGGAAATGAGGCGTGACCTTTGGGGAATTGCCGTGTTGAGATGAGTGCGATGGATGGCGAGACAATCCGTCTATGTGATCGGGGTCTGGTGACGGGATCCTAGCCAAAGGTCCGAGCTCAGAGTTCTGTGTAGGATGCGAGTTATCCGAGTTGGCTCGTGCGCGGTTGCCTGTTGAGTTTGTGTTGTCGTTTGAATATGATTGTTGATCATACGTGCCTGCATCTGGAAACCCATCATCAGCGCCAACGTCGATCTCACCGATGGACATGATATACGTACACTTTAAGATACCTTTCTTCGGCTGCCGTGCCCTCTCTACACTCCTTCTAACCCCTCCTCCCCATTCTTCAGATTCTGCCACCTCTGGCTCCCCTAGGCGCGTGTTCTCGAGGTTAACGCGAATGGTAACATCCTGATCCTGACCGTCCGCCCAATCCTCATCCTCATCCCAACCCTCAGCAATAGTGTGAACTTGGCCTGGTACTTGGGGCCGGCGAGCATCATACGTGCCTTCGCTGCCAGTCTCGCTTGCCGAGTCGTCGTCTTCCTCTACCAACACCCGGGTCCCGTCCTCGTTTACACGCCTTGCACCCCCTGCGCGCGCGGGCGACTGAGCAGATCGTGTGGTGGTATTCTTATCCCATGTGTCAGGTAGATGCGTACCGTTGGCGTTCGTAGCAGCGGCGGTGGCGGCGGCAGCGGCCGCCTCCTGTTGTGCCTTCACCCGCTCCGCTGCCTCTGCGTTGCTTTTGAGCGTGTGCTGCCTAGCAAGCTTCGCGGCAGGACTGAGCCCCGGCATGTCGTGGCTTCCGACCTGCCAGTCGCTGGACCCCCGATCCAATTCCGCGGTGGCATGAGACACGCTGGCCTCGGCAGCGTCTCCTTTCCCACCTTTCTTGTCCTTCTTCTTCTTGTCCTTCTTACTGTCCTCCCCATCCTTGTTCTTCTTGTCTTTGAACAAGGACGTGATCCCAGCGAGCGAGTTGCGCCTTGCTAGGTTACCCATCGATCCCAGTTTGCGGATCATCACGCTTGCCGAGGATACGGTCGAAGAAAGCGAGATGTTGTCCGTTGACGCATTAAACCGCGCATTGAAAAGGGACCGAGTCTTTTTCTTCGTCTGGACCGTAGCGGTTGACTCTCCATCGTCCGTGACGCTCCCAGAGACTGGTTGTGACACGGGCAACTTGGAGTTGCTGCTGCTGGGCTTGGCAGAGTGGGTCATGCGCCCGGAAGAGGAAGCCTTGATAGACTCGTCGTCGTCTGTAGGCTGATCCTCCGGCGGCGGCGGTGCACTCTGCTCTTCGCTAAGCGTCTGTGCCGCGTTGACAGAAAGCGCCCTGCGCAAACGGCCCTTGAGTCCGCCACCACGCGCCATCGACGGGTTAGATGAAGACGCCATCATCGCGGCAAGGTCGCTATCGTCGCGTGACATACGCTTCTCCGTGGCAGTGAAATTGCCCTGCGATAGGGGTGACGGGCGCACAGGACGGGCTTTCGTGGTGGTACTGCCACCCGGCGACGTGGGCCCGCTGCTGACAGATGAAACAGACGATGTAGTGGTGGATACCGATGGACGTGGGGCGGAGCTGGTCGAGACCGCTGTAGATTTAGAAGCCGTGGATGACGAAGATGACTGGCGGCCGTGTACAAGTGGCCCGGACGGCCGCTGTGGCTGTGGGCTACTGGAGCCAGCTGAAGCCGTGCTACCATTTCGTGAGCGGGAATGATCGGATTGAGGAGCTCCCGGACCACGAGCCCGAGCGCTAGTGGTAGATCCATTAGCGCTGCTCGCAGAGGTGTTGTTGCTGTTGGTCCTTGGTCGTGGAGCACCATAGCCGTTTTGAGAATTCACCGAGGTTGAGGAACCTGCCGCGTCCGCGCGTCCGTAAGGAGGTTGAAAGGCGCCAGGAGGAGCTTGCCACTCGGGCCCTTGAGGTGGCGTCGAGCCTTGTCGATTAGGCCGGCGGTAGGGATGGAATCCTCCATGTTGCTGTTGGTCGGTTGAACCGTTTCTCTGCTGCCCAGGTCCAAAATTTGGCGGGGGCGGTGTACCACTAGGAAACGAGTTAAATGCCGGTATCTGGCCTTGCCCAAAGTAATCCGGTGTGCCATTGGGGGATCCACGTTGCGATTGCTGAGGCGCATGCCCCTGTTGCTGCAGTTGCGCGTTGTACATCATTTGCTGATAAGCCCACTGCGCTAACTGGGCGTTCGCGGGATCAAAGTATGGGTTTCCCGGGGCCATCTGTCCAGAGGGCGAGTGAGACTGCATGTTGTAACCCTGCGGCGATGGTTGCTGCGACTGCTGATTCGGGTAGAAGGATGGATAAAATGGCTGGGCCGCGATTGAAGGCGTCCAGCCTCCCTGTGGTTGCTGTTGCACCGGGTAAGGGTACGCTTGCTGCTGCTGTTGAGGCTGTGGTGGTGTCGTGGACTGGGATGGGGAGGCATGATCGTTTGAAGCTGAAGCTGACCGTGGTTGCTGCTGGCGTGGAGCATTATTTTTTGAAGGCAGGTCCATTGCGTGATTATTCTGATCTCTAGGGGGGTGCCAGTCTTGAGTCGCGAGAAGTGCCATGGACTAAGTCGCGATAAAGGCGGCTACGACGACAAACTGAACGACAACAAGAACCCGTCCAGCGTTTGAGGCTTTCTAGCGCCAGCCAGCGTCAGAGAGCAAGTCTGGCGGGGGATGCGGACCACTCACCACGAGCAGAGTGTAGCTACTGCTAGGGGACGATTAACAGCGAGCCCGGCGCTGGTGAAGACGACGAGGCCGATGGGGGAAAGTAGACTGTACGACGACGTTGCCAGGTTTGCAAACGGCGTGACAGTCCCTTGATCCCTTTGGAATCGGACGAAGTACATACCCGGGCCCGATTATTTCTGCATTTAATTCTTCTTCTCTTTCAGCTTCTTCTTCGATCTCATTCTGCCGACGCATTTTCTACTCATTTTCTAGCACGGTATAACCGGTTTATTATCTCCCTCTACCTGAGAGCCTGCTATTACTGAATAACTTGGATGGCCGGCCGCTTCCACATCCGCGCCGCTTACTCCGCAGCCCTCCTATATCCTCACTCAACGGGTCCGATAACCAACCGAAACTACCCTGGGCGTGTCCCGACGCGGCCCGACGCGCGTCCAAAATCTTGAGGATCCTATGCCCGGCCGTACGCGTCGAGCTGGTGAAGGCGGCCGGCAAGTAATTTTGGAACATTATGCAAAACGATCAACCTATCAACAATACACGCTCTGCAACGCAATCCACCTGGTATTTGTATCGTTCACATCGAACATCCCTCTCAAAAGCGCGAACTGAATCTTCAAATCACACTCAAAACTTCAAAGGCGCCACCATATTCATCTTACCATTCTCTTAAACTTGTCTTATGCACTTGGACAGACTTGGGCTTCCATCAAGAATCGGCCACTCCCGCACTGATGGTAGCTGAATGAAGATCACTGATGGCTCTGGGCTCAGCGCCTCGATGTGCTGCAAAAGCATAGGATGGCAGAGGTGCGTCATCAGAACTTTTCGTGATTGTTGGGGTCTCACGCCATCGCTGGCCATCGCAAAGACTCGTCCATCAATATGCATCAATGTTAATGACACATATGCTCCTCTCGTTGCTTTGGAGGCTGTCATGCTCTGCTCGATACGGGGGCAGCATCATGATATGCAGGTTATTGTTGCTCAGCCTCGCTATGAACTCAGTCTAACCTTTACTGTAAGAATTCTAACTTTGTCACGCTGATGCGCCTGTTGAGGTGATCATCATCCACTTACGAGGAGTGATTCCCGACAGAGCTGAAACTGGCTATCATGATCATTGCTGTGTAACTTACTAACACGACAGCACATGACAGCGAACATCCCAGCTACTTATCCGCAACGACATATACAATTATCTCGTGAGTCTATTATTCAGTATATTGTCCCGAAGCCCTTATGGCAATGAAACTGATCAAAAGCATAGGGGATGAGAGCCCGCCGACAAATGAAATATATCTATGGTATCTTGGCCTCTTCAATTGCCAGTCTCGCACGTTGTGTTCTTTTCTCATACTTCTCATCCCGGAGAAGTGCGTCATCGTCGATGGCCTTCGCTGCGAGAAACGGAGCTCTTCACAACCTAGCTCTTGCCAATGCGCATTCTGTGGACTTTCCTCGTACAACAAGAGCATATTTCAACCCCTCGTCGGCAGTCTGCGAAGAAGGTGACACAAGGACTTATACCCATCGTGCTTTTGCTTTTGTCTGAATCTGGCGCCGAACATAAGGCCTTAGGTTAAAGGTGTCTTCTTTACCCGCTAGCAAAGGGGTCATACCATTTTCCACGCAGCTACAGCATGCCCGGCTTCCACGCCGAAGCTTGCTGTCAAAACCTCGCCCCCGGAAATGATGCATGCACGAATACTACACGGACTTCTCGGAGTTAGAGCAAGCCGGTGGGGTTATCTGGAACTTCTATAAGCTGCCTTCCGACACTCTGTGGCATACTTCAGCGTTCGGGATGCGATAAACCTACTACTATTCTCCATTTGCCTCGGATGCATGACTCGGCTTCCATTTAGGTATTGTATTGGCGAGACGCTTGGATTTCATCTTATTTTTTACATGCCACGCAACAGAGGTGAGGAGATGGGACACGTTCCAAACGCATTCTGCTCCTGGGCCTGGGCGCCCTGCCTGCCCACGTGTTCCTATGGTCCTGTATTGATAAACTCAGCGGAGCTATAGACACGATTTATCCCTTTCACTCCCAATCACCACCCACTGCGCCATCTACGTGAGTTCCATACTCCTATTTTCAGATGCACGCGAAATTAACAGGGATGGCTCAACAGCGCTGGTCAATAGTCATGTCCTCTGGCAATGCTCCAACCGCCGGCTGCTGGCCATTTGGCTCTCCTCCCAAGCAAGAGCAATTAGGCTACACATTGCCAAACTTCGATAAGAATCCAATCCAGGATCTGACACACATCGCCACGAAACCTGTGAATTTCGATCCCAAACGCAAATAGGTGTGGAAGCGGAGGATCAACCAGGACCATTCAGTGACTAAGTAGCTTCGGTGCGCAGTAGCAGTCAATTTCGCACATTCAAAAACCTCATACGTTTGGCAATCCACAGTTTCAAATCATCGCTCGCTCGCAAACCCTAGGACTTCTCATAAATATATATTTAATAGAGCCTGAGAAAGACGTAGTCGCTGGGGCACACACTACAGACCCAAGTAGGATTGCCAATGATGTCAAAGAACGCGTTTTGCATGAAGATCCTGGTTTGGAGATATAACTGAAAATTTGAGATTGAATACCCCAGAGTCACCGGTCTATATATCTGTTTGAGAGAAATGGAGTGCAACATGTGCATGCGGACGCGAGATTCAAGCGGTAAAGCTGATGCACACCCATATCTACCACAGGTTTTAACTTCTTGATCCTGGTGAGGCCGATGCATCGATGCCAGCAGCATACTCGCAATAATTGTTGATACCCCCGAGGCTCCTGGCATCCTGCACCTGGTCCACGTGTTCACATGCTCCTGTATCATATT
The DNA here is from genome assembly GCA_001630335.1 of Athelia psychrophila. Lineage (NCBI taxonomy): Eukaryota > Fungi > Basidiomycota > Agaricomycetes > Atheliales > Atheliaceae > Athelia > Athelia psychrophila. Next base: position 266,707 of record KV417494.1, on the reverse strand, counting down.
GATAAACCGAGTGGTGCTATAGACACGACTTATCGCTTTCACCCTCAACGACCACCATCTACGTGAGCTTTATGCGCCTATTTTCGGATACATGGGATCTTGACAGGGAGGCTCAACAGCGCTGGTCATGCCTTCTGACGAAACTGCGAGTCACGGCTGCTGGCCACGACAAAATCCTCCCAAGCCGGCACCATTGGGGTACATATTGCCAGACTTCCAGCAGAATCCAATAGTTGATCTGACAGGCATCCCGACGAGACCTGTGAATTCCGGTCCCGGCCATCAGGCGGGTCGAAGTGGATGAGGTGGAAGCGGAGGGTCAACTAGGACCATTCAGTGCATAGCTTCGGTGTGTAGTACTAGTAGTCACTCCACACATTGAAGAATCTCACACTTTTGGCGATCTACAGCTTCAAATCCTAGCTCACTTGTAGTCCCAACGACTGTTGGTGTTTCTCGTAAATGTGTATAAATTTGTAGTGCGACGCATCATTCCCATCATTCCACCTGATCACCAACGAATTCAACCCAGACGAGGTCGTCACATCTAAGGCAAGGATGCGGAGAAATCGAAAGCTGAAGTGACGCTTGAAGTGGTCTTCGACAAAGGCTCAAATGTTGACCAGTCAGTCCCTCCAACATCGATCTGCAAGGTGACCTCATTAGCGTACTGCCATTCCATGCCAGCTGTGAACTAACCTCGTAGTCCTGATCCTGACCCGGGTCGGCGTTAGTGATGAGTTCCCAGTACACCCACGGTACGCCGTATGAGTTGATCTTCTGAACATTGGAGGCCAGGTTGGCAGCGCGCGTGCTACCAGCGGATGAACCCCATTCCTCGATGATGAGTTTCTTACCCGCGGCTTGCGCTGCCTTGATCGCTGCGGGCAGGTACGAGTCGTATCCGCTACAGGATGAGTCGGTATCAGAGCAGTGCGCACAGGATAAAGGTGGGTGAAGTACTCAGTGTAATCGTGGATAGCCACCACATCGATCGCGCACGAGGACGCAAAGAATGCACCTGGTTCCAACTTTAGTCAGCTGAGCTGAGCTAACCGCTTGCTGGATATGACGCACTCTGAACAGATACACCGGCAGAGTTACCGCCGCTGAAGATCAACTGGTTTGGATCCCCAACGTTGCCTCTAATCTATGTGCGCTTGTTTTAAGTATTATTGCCGGTCTGATGTAAGAAATAGATAAGATCACCTGTTTCGCAACATTGCATACCCAGCTCAGGTTGTCTTCAAAGAAGGGGGCGTTTTGGTTTATCATAGGCCTATCATATTTTGTGTTAGTTTCTGAAACCGCGGACGAGAGTGATGAGACGCACTCGTTCATGACGTCGTATCCAATGATGTAATCACTGAGCTCTGACCATGGTTGATCTCCCAGCAAGGAGTTGTTGTGAATGTTCAATATATGGGTAATACGCTAAGCGCTATAAGTACATCCGGCGGTGCTGTCGATGTCGTCCAACCACGCACCTTGTTGTAATCAACCAAGGCATCGGAGCTGGTATAAAATCCTTCTTCTGTGTACTTTGTGTTGTCTATGGCGGCCGGGGTAAGTTTCCTATGCTAGTGGAATGGAATGACATCGAGCTTACACACGCCCCCAGCTGCTAGAGTGTTCTTGTCATACATTGAAATCAAAAGTTTGATTCCGTAGCTGTTCGCCTCGACCTAGCGCACGATTGAAAATGTCAGTAATTGTTTGCTCCATTCTTGATTTAATTAATTAATCACCATGAGTTGATCAATAGCATCGAGAATGGTGTCATTGTAGATGCCGATAGTGATTGGCTCTACATCTGGTACGTAGATGTTGGAACTGTTCTTCTGGGAAGCATCGACACCCTGTACGAATGTTCGGAGAACCTGTGTAGCGCAACATAAAACAATGAGCCCTGGAAATTCAAAGCCAATGAGATTCTGGAGAGACCTTCATCCCTGCAGACTGCATGTTAGAGAGTAGCGACGTCCTTTCGCTTTCGGGCAGGGCATACGCATAGAAGTTACTAGCGCCTGAGAACGACGTAGTCGCTGAGGCACACACTACAGACCCAAGCAGGATTGCCAAGGTTGTCAAAGAGCGCATTTTGGGTGAAGAGTTTGGTTTGGAGGTACAACTGACAGTTGGAGATTAAATACCCCAGAGTCACCGATATATATTTGTTTGAGAAAAATGGAGTGCGACATGTGCACGCGGACGCGACGTCGAAGCGATGAAGCCGATCCACACCCATACCTACCATCACAGCCAGGTTTCAACGTCTTGCTCCTGGTAGGTCAATGCATCGGTGCCAGCAACATACTCACTATCATTGTTGATACCTCCGATGCTCCCAGGTCCTGGTCTATCTTAGTCCCAGGACTCCCACCTTCCAAGGATGTCACCAGACACGCAGCCGCGAGTTGGCCGCGAGTTGGCCGCGAGTGTCCTGTCACATCATGGGCGGGTCTGCGCTGGGAGCATTGAATCACAAGATGCCATGGAGTGATCACCAGGTATCGCGAACACAGAATAGCCGTCCATGTCAACGTGGACTCATCATGGTTTAACCGTTTGATCATGGTGGTGGTGAACTATAGCTAGGATGAACTGTCAAGACAGTTGTCGAAGTGGGACCAAAGCATCCGAGAGTCATCTCGGCTTGAACTTGGTACCCCCAATACCCGTGCCCGAGATCCTCGTATCTTGCTCGTATCACGGTATCAGTATCCATGATATCGATGTTTAAATGAGTCACTCCGTATCACCAGGTGCACAGGCCGATCTGTGGCTGGGACATAATTTAATCCGATTTTAGACAAGATTTATTGTAATTCCCTTGTCTGCAGGACAGCCAGAAATAGCAAAATCAATTCTGTCCTAGCTACAGATCGACCTGTGCACCTGGTATGCTTCGTGGCGACGTGGTCAGAGGTCGTGCTGGTGACTAAATGCTCCATCACCATGTCAAAATTGCTAGCTCTCATGATCACTCCATTGATCGATGCGACAGCGAGGTTCAAACAATTCCAACTCATATGCTTTGGCACCACCACTCAATACCCGTGCCCGAGATCCTCGTATCAGTATCCTTTCCATTTAGTACCCCTGCTACCTTGTTGCATATCCTATGAAGATATCATATGATGCCTCCAAATGCCTTTTGGAACTTGGTTGGATCAAATAAGTATCATTATTATTTCGGGGGCTTAGCTCTAATGATTCCTATGATTCGAGGACTTGGCGACTTGTCAAAGGCCAAATTGTTCACGCTATAACGTTTACTATATAATTTATTTCACGGATACATAAGTATAAGGCTACAATCGTGGTGACGAGCTCCGCTCGCCTACTTTGGATACAATGATTATCGACATATGTTGCCTCGTCTCTGCTTTCAACGACCAAGTTACCACCGCGAATTAAGAAGCGTGGACAACATCATATCCGGCATTCAGCAATGCGTTTCGCACAGCAACGTAATCTGGCTTGACATTCCCGTTCGTCGGGTAGAACGATGCTTGGTACTTTTTACGAGCGCCCCATTCGATCATAAAACAGCGGCCAAAGCCCTGCAAAGAAGACTCATCAATGGCATGCCTAGCAGCTTGGAGAAGATAATATTCACCTCGTACGTCGCTATACAACCAATATCCTCAACAACGACACCGGGCTTCCAGCGGTTGTCGACCTTGACCCACACGCGCTCTCCAACTTTCGCGTGCCATGAGAACGACGCGTCAAGTTGATCCGGGTAGACGGACTCGATGAGTTCTTCGGCGGTAACTGGCACAGTGTTCGTGTAGCTTCGCAACTTCATCGTTTAAGCGCAACTTCGGGGTATAATAAGAGGTATGTGGGTATATGCTTGGGCGGGTGCGAGAGGTTTGGTATATTGACCGGACAGTCTCGGTTGACCCCTTTATATACAGTCACAGTAAAAACTCTACCCCGCATAATGGATCGGCAGAATGGAGAGCCAACCTGTAGCCCCACATGAACAGATACTAGCACAACACAATTAGATGATATACATGCAGATGCCGACGCGATCCCATGGACCCCTTTCTTTGCATAATGTGTTGCCATGGATTTTATTGTCTTCAGCGCAATTCGGCATCCAGATGGACCGAGATTGTGATACGCCGCAGTCAAGCTCCCACAGGACAACTTTGAAGAACACCTCACAATACAGAACAATTGCAAATCTTTCAGGTCGTAAAGCATTGTCCGCCAGTTAAAGGATAGTATATGGTTGATTTGATAGGAAGAAATGGTCCCGTAGAATGGAGTACAAGGATAGAACAGCTGGTAGACAAGGAGGTGTCGACCGCAAGGATGCATTGCGGCCGGAACACAAAGATAGCGCCACAAGTTTGGTCCCACGCGCCATACGAAGGAACACCCCTGTCCACTACTGCAATTCACCCGCGTTCATGGGCAACTTCCTCTCGCGCGCTCGGCTCATCGTGCAGGACTTTCTCGCCCTTATTGCACGCTACCAAGAGCTTGAGAAGAGGCTCAATCAATCTCCAGGCCTTCCCGTTTCTAATCCCTCTCTGAGTTTTTGGACTGTGCCAAAGTCTTCTATTGCGAATCATTTGTCTGAGCTTCCCAAACATGCCGATATCGTGGTCATAGGCTCAGGGATGACAGGGGCTTCCTTCTCGCGAACTGTGCTCAAGAGCGATCGGCCGCTCCAGGTTGTAATGCTTGACGCGCGTCAGGCATGCTCCGGTGCAAGTGGGAGGTGTGTGCTTTGAGTCGACATCGTTCCAAGCAAAACTCAGCGATCATAGGAACGGTGGTCATGTAAACCCAGTCATATTTGAAGAATATGAAGATTTGAAACATGAGCATGGCATAGAAGCTGCGAAGAAGATAATCCGATTTCGGTTGCGGCACTTCTCCGAATTGGCCAAGGTTATAGAAGAAGAAGGTCTTCTTGAGGAGTCACAATGGAGAACAGTTGAACACTCGGAGGTGTATTTTGAACCTGATCAATTCAAGGCTGCGCAGAAACACTTCCAAGTCTTTGCCGCTGACATGCCCGAAGAGGCGGCCAAGTTCAAGTTTTATCAGGCGAAGGACGCGATTGAGGTCAGAGAATCATCACCTAATGTACTCCTGGTATTGATGCTTTGTGACAGCGATTCCACCTAGCTTCTGACGCACTTGGGTGTTTTACAAACTATGGTGGAGCTATACACCCCTACAAGTTTGTGACAGGCGTCCTGGCGCATCTTTTAGATAATTATAAAGAAAAGTGCGTTTAAAATGCGCATGATATCTTCACCCCTGACCATATTATAGCTTTCATTTTCTCACTCACACACCTTGCACACAAATTTCCTCGCCGACATCGACTACGCCCTTCTACACAGTCACCACACCTCGCGGTACCATCACCACTTCGCACGTAGTCCACGCTACGAATGGCCACCTCTCACATCTTCTCCCTGCATTCCGCTCCAAAGTCGTACCGGTGCGGGCCACGATGTCCGCCCAGCGACCTGGCACATCACTAGGCCAAAGCACGCTCAACGGACATCGAACCTTTATTTTCTTCAGGCAGAAAGTTGGATTTGACTATATGACCCAGCTGAAGTCGGGCGAGAACGAACTGATGGTCGGCGGTGGATTGGGCTCGGGTACCGAAGAGGCGCTGTTTCGCGACGTCGGGAACGCAGACGACAGTCAATACGAGAACAGCTTAGCGGGACATCTCGGCGGCATCGTGCCTATTCACTTTGGACAGAAGAATTGGGGAGCAGAGAAACAGCCTGATATTTTAGATCTTGATAAGAATGACGGGGTACAGTGGAATGAGGGACGGGTCAAGGCGATTTGGAGTGGGACGATAGCTCTTTCTGCCGATGGCTTGCCCTGGGTGGGACGGCTTCCCGAGAAGCTCGCTGGGAGATCATCACCGCCTCACCCCTCGACACCTAGCATCGACCCGCTACACTGCTCGCTAACCGCCTCCCCTGGTGAATGGGTCTCAGCATGCTACTCTGGAGAGGGCATGGTCCACGCATGGTTGTGCGCGAGAGCATTGGCGCATATGGTACTAGATACCGAAAGGGAGGGAGGAATGGAGGAATGGTTCCCAAAACAAATGGCTGTGACCACAACGCGGTGGAAGAAGGCAGACGCAGAACGCATGCTAGCTAGGCTAGGTTGAGCTCTACATTGGCTCTCCATGGGTCTATATGTGGTCTATATTTATTGTGCAGTGTGCACGGGTTGATATCTTTTTGACGGACAGGGCTGATAGATATTTATTGGCTTATTAATGTGATAGCTGTCTGATATTTGGACTTTTATCAACACGCAACGCGCTGCAACGCGAGTTCGGCTTCAGCAATTGAATCAACAGAGCTCGGTCAGCAGCCCGCCCGGATGGTGATCGGTAGGCGTCTATCTGATTAGATGACTCTGCTCGAAACCATGTCCGATCCGACCACTCAGTCCAATTATCTGCAGATACCCTCGCAATCTTTGCACCTGGAATGGAATATCGACTTTGAAAAGAATCATATAAGCGGTTCTATTACGCACAACCTAATTGTCCAAGAGGGCAACGTCAGCGAGCTTATGTGCGTTCGTTTCTCATCTATGCAGTATCTTTGCTTACAATCCATAGTTTTGACACCTCTGGTCTCGAAATCGAGGCAGCCAAAGTAAACGGAAAATCCGTCTCGGTACATCTATATTGTAATCAATAATCTGGCTGTATTGATCATTTGCGCTTGGCAGTATGAGTTGAAACCTCCACTGGCAGTTGTAGGGGCTGCCCTACACATCCCCTTGCCGGCTGATCTAAAACAGGGCTCAAAAATTGTGGCAGAGATCTCGTACAAGACGACGACGAACTCCACGGCCTTGCAGTGGATCGGGAAAGAGTCAGTCGTCACCATGCATCATCATCCTAAAGAAAACCAAACGCAGATAGACAAACACAGGGAAAGGCATTGCCGTACTTGTTCAGTCAATGCCAGCCCATTTACGCGCGCACGCTTGCCCCTTTGCAAGGTAAGTATTGGGAATATCTGGCATTACGAGTGCGCTTATCTCTACACCCGTTTCAAGATACACCCTCCGTGAAGACGGTAGATATCCCACTTGCCCCTGGCAGACTCTCGATCCCTCGTGCTAAATGATTGCTTCTAGACGTATTCTGCGAATGTCAGCTGCGTTTTGCCGGTCCTTATGTCGGCAATTCGCCAAGAACCTCCTTCCGAAGGGCCTGCTCACGGTGGCAAGGTTATCGGACAAGACTTTGTTACTTATTCGTATATCCAAGTAAGCTTATCAGTATTCGCGAGCAAATTCGCCCATTGACGATCATGATACCGTAGCCGGTGCCCATTCCTTCCTATCTGATTGCCATTGCGTGTGGGAATGTGAGATACCGTGCATTCCCAAAAGTTGAAGGTAAATCGTGGACCAGCGGCGTTTGGGCTGAACCGGAGATGATCGAGGCATGCTATTGGGAGTTCAGCGAGGACACTGGCAGGTGAATACAACTTGGCGCTTTCTCAGTAGATGCTGATCTTGAAGTGTGTAGATATCTGGCGGCCGAAGAAGAGCTGGTGACGCCTTATAGGTTTGGCGTGTATGATTTGCTTGTGTTGCCCCCATCATTCCCATACGGAGGCATGGTGGGTCTATCTCCCTCTTGTGCGATTTTATGTCTTGACGTGTACAGGAAAATGCATGTCTCTCCTTCCTTACTCCGACTTTACTGGCTGGCGATCGGTCTTTGACGTCCGTCGTAGTGCATGAGGCGACGCATTCTTGGTTCGGTAACGGCGTGACGTATGTATTCATGCTACCAGTGCACACGATTGGCGATAACACAGTCACCACAGGCACGCGAATGCCTCTCATTTCTGGCTCAATGAAGGATGGACAACCTACATGGAACGAACCCTGCAGCAGATTCTCAACACACCCGCGCACCGCGACTTCGCCTTCCTTATTGGTGCGAAATCTCTGAAAGACTCGCTTGTGCGCGCGGAGGGAACACCGAAGTACCAGCGTTTGGTTGTTGAATTCGAAAAGGGCGAGGACCCGGGAGGAGCGTTCAGCAGAGTTCCGTACGAAAAGGGTTCAAATTTCCTGTTGCATATCGGTGAGCGATCTTATCGCCTGACAGTTCTACACACCCTCATGATGACTTTGCAGAGCGAGTTCTGGGCGGTCTCGACGTGTTTCTTCCGTATGTGCGGGACTACGTGACGACCTACACAGGCAAGAGCATCACGACGGATGAATGGAAGGCCCACTTGTATGGATTCTTTGAAACGCACGGAGGTCCCGAAAAGATCAAAGCGCTGGATGGCATTGATTGGAATGTGGGCCATCCTCTTCCTCAAATACTGCTTCATTTTGTCATGCATATAACGTATAGGCTTGGCTGCATGGCGAGGGTCTCCAATTGCCGGTCATTATGGACTACGACACTTCCTTGGCAGAGCAGGCGTACGCGCTGGCCGAAAAATGGAACAGCTCACGCGATCTGCCCACTGCGGAACTGGAATTCAAGCAGACAGATCTTGAACCCCTTTCGTCCAATCAGATCAGTCAGTGTGCCATACCAGAATCCCAAAAGCATCGCGAACTCACCCGTCCCGGCTACCAGTTGTGTTCCTAGATCGCCTGGCGACCTTGCCGCCCCTCCCTCATACCCACATATCGCACCTGGACAGCCTTTACCGCCTCTCGAGCACGTCAAACGGGGAACTGCGCCTTCGGTTCTACGAGCTTGCCCTCTCCGGCCCTTCTCCCGCGCCGGAATCGTATGCCTTGGGGGCTATACAGTGGGTTTGCGGCGACGATGGCACGGGCATCGTCAAGGGCCGGATGAAGTTCTGCAGGCCCCTCTTCAAGGCTGTCAACAGGGTCGACGCGGCGTTGGCGAGAGACATGTTCGCGAAATTTGGAGACTCTTTCCACCCCATCGCCAAGCAGATGATCAAGACGGTGGGTGACACGCTTGGTCGCTGTTGCCTTTGTACTGACATGCGTGGCGTCCATAGGATATTGGTGCTTGATAGTGGATTACTTTCATGTCTACAATTGCAGGCAATTGATTTCCCTTATGACTGGGTGTGGGAGTCCGACTTCGCTTCAAGCAAGCTTTTAAACCCATAGTTTCAGAGAGCGAATAGGACCTGTCATACTCCAGGTATAATTCGGAGAAAACAGTCCTAGGGGCCAGAGTAGCCAGCGAAACATCCTAGCAAACTACTTGAACCCACCCCATATATCACCAAACGCATCATCCTTCTTCTGCTGCGGCTGCTGCTGCGTCGCCCCACCCGCACCCCAGATATTCGCGCCGCCAGCAGCCGCACCCGGGTTCGCGCCCCAGATGTCGTTGTTCGCGCCGAACATATCGGGCTGCGGTGCCGCGGGCGTCCCCCAGAGGTTCGCCTGCGCCGGCGCAGCAGGTGCGGGCGCCGACCAGCCAGCCGATGCGCCCCAGCCAGTCGCGCCCATCATGCTCGTTGGCTGCTGCGGCTGGGCTGGGGTGCCCCACGGGTCTGCAGACTGGAAGCTCCCAAACGCATTGTTGTTGTTATTGCCGCTGTTGTTGATGGCAGCGGCAGCAGGTGCTGCTGCGGGTGTGGAGAAGAGCGAGAGGATGTCCTGCTTCACGTTCTTTGACTGCGCGAGTTGCTGACTGGGCGACGTAGATGGCGGCGGCGCGTGGAAGTCGAGCGAGAAGAGGTCGTTGTCCGGTGCTTTCGGCGCTGGTGCCGGTGCAGCGGGGACGGCTGGGGCGGGGCTGCCGGTGGGCGGGGTAAGAGCCGGCACCTGTCGTCGCTGGTCGGCTATGGCAGTGGATAGGAGCTGGTGGGGCTGGGGCTGTCGGTTGACGGGCGGGGTGGCACTCGCAGTAGCGCGGTTGATGGTTGCGCTTGTTGTCGCTTGGGTCGGGGCTGGGGCAGGTGCCGGTGCCGAATCAGATGAGGCCGTGTCGTCGAGCACGGAGGGGTCGTCGGGGAGCGGTCCGTCAAGGGCCCATCTACGCGTCTCGTATTTCGAGCGGATAAATGAATCCATTTTGCTATGGGTTCTATTAGATCGGTGAATTGGCTGCTTGATGAACCGGGCTTACTGGTCTGGGGGAACATGTCCCGCTTTGAGGTGCGCTTCCCAGTATAGATTGGCTCGTCTGTTGCCCCATTTCTCGATGGACTATCAAGGAGGTCGTAAGCCAATGTCCACCATGTTGATTCAAGGGTCGCTGACCTGCATCTGCTCCGGAGTCCAAGTATCCAAATCAATAGATTTCACTTTGCTGATATGTGTGCCCATGCTGCGGTGAATGCCCGAGCAGCGGATGCACAGGTACAGTCCACTGTACTCTAAGCATAAGTAATACGAAAGCCAGATTGTAAGGATACTCACAGATTCCATGATGCCCATCGCGGGTCTACGCCGCGATTAATTAGCATGGGTACAGCACAATCGATAATCGACGGTGCTCACCATTACGCTTGCAATCTGCGCAGACTTTGTTCTCCGGCCGCTTGACCAGCTCTCTGAGCGACTTTGTGTTCCGTTCTGTAGTGGCCTTGTCCTGGCGCGACATCGTGGTTGGGTGCAGGTGGAGAGAGAAGGCGGATCGGGCTGCAGAGTGCCTGAGTCGGCCGGAATAAAGCGCGCCACGACTGACACGAATCCACCACGACCCACCACGACATTCGACAATGGCAACAGCACGCGCAGAAGCACGCAGAAAAGCAATCCTCGCTCGTGGAAACGACCGTCTCAGCAAACTCACTACGTCCGCCAGAGGAGAGGACCACCCCGTTTACACGCACGATGGTAACTTTTCTGCGCATTTCCCGTGCAAGTCTAAAATCTAATTGCGCGCAGACCCTCCTCTTCCAACACTCGGGACCAACCTCAGCACATTCGTTGGCGAGGATACCCAAATGCCCACACCGCCTGCCGCCAGCAGCGCGCCCGCAGACCCGTCCGCCTGGTCCGAGGAGCAGCAAAGGCAATTCATGCAGGCCCTCATGGGCGGCGCAGGACCAGGCAGCACCCCAGGCGGCACCCCGCTCCCTGGAATGCCCGCTCTCCCATCCACCCCGGGCGGCGGGTTCAACTTCGACCCCGCCGCGGCCGGCGCGAACGGGGGCGACCCGCTCTCCGCGCTCATGGCGCAGTTCCAGCAGAACCAGCAGCCCGGCGAGCAAGCCGCACCCATGGCCCCGCCCAAGCCGCCGACGCTGCTGCAGAAGCTGATGCCGCTGCTCCATTTGCTGAGCGTGTGGGCGATGCTCGCGTTTTTCGTCATGGTGAAGGAGCCAGGGGTATGGCGCAGCGCGAGGCAGTGGGGCCTCGGATGGGATGTGGATATGGATGGCGTGTGGTGGGGGATGTGGAAGCGGTGGGGTGAACTGGTCAGGTCGGAGGGCATAATACCCAACAACGGAGGGTTCAACTACGGTGTTCAGGCTTTGGTAATGCAATCCCATCTCTGCATTGCTGGGTGACGGCTAATTCTGTCTTGCAGCCATTCTTCTGGGCGTTTTTGACCCTTCAGCTGGGCATACATTCCATGCGCATATTTGCTGGTATCGTAAGTGCATCGCTTGCATATCCTACTCAGCCAGTACTGACAGTCACACAGGACAAGGTGCAGCCCCCGATGCTCCTTTCTCTCGCACTTCCCTATCTCCCTGCCCCGTTACCAACTCTCATCACACTTTCCCTCAAATACGTCAATATGGCCGGGTTCTTCCTGGACGATGTTGCAGCACTCATAGTTGGTATGGGCTTCCTAGTTTGGGTCGGAGGATGGGTCAAGGTGGTAGATCACGTTGCTAGACAGAACCCCCATTTATCCTTGTAAATGACATCCCAATTCCGACACGAAATCGTCAAATTGGTTTTATGGCCATGTTTTTCCCGGACATATAGTCCCCTCATGCGCTCAAAGGTCATGTCGCCAACCCGGACAACCCATCGCCAAAAAAAATTACGAGGGTATGGCGCGGGCGATGGCGCGCAGAATTATGCGGGATTTATGTGGTGAATTAGTATATTGCAGTAGTAGCCAGCTAATATGGAATCTACGCTGTTAGCGACGGCATGCCCACGTCTGCAACGCCCAACAGCTCCTTGATATCCCCCTTCGACCCCTGCTTGCCCCCTGGCGCGCCCGTGCCTTTCACAGCGGCATTTTTCGCAGCAGCGGCCTTGGGAGCCTTGACCCTCCACGGCAGCTTCTTGCTGAGCGCCGCCGTCGGGCCCGTTGCCAGCGCTGCTTTCGGCTTGGCGGGGGCCTCTGGCTCGGGGATGATCGGCTCGCCCTTGGCCGTGCGCTGCTTCACCCACTCTGGCCACGCGGGCGAGCCGGCAAGAGCCATGAGGGCGGTGAGGAGGCCCGTGGATCGGGCGTGTGTGATGGATATCGTCTGCGCGGGGCGGTTGGCTGCGCGGCGGGGTCAGCCTACTGCGTAGCATGTGGGAAGAGGGAAAGGAGGCCACGCACAGAATTCGAGAGTGATAGCAGACTTCTGCGCCTTTTGCTTCGGGTTCGTCGGGTCCAGCTTGTCGACCTCGATGGCCAGCGCCGGGTTCGCGTAGCGGATGCGCGGTAGCTCCTCTTTCACAAAGTACCTGCAGAGTTTCAGGGCGTCAGCATGCCGCGCGCATTCACCCCTGCGCTCCTCCACACACCGCACTCACTTGGCAGCGAAATCCCCGCCCTTGAACTTGTACGCGAGCTTCAGCCGCGTCACGTCCTCGCTCAGCACCAGCCGCGGCGCGCGCGTGAGCTGCTTCAGGAATCCAGAGAGGCGCGAGGGGCCGGGTATCGTTCTGATTCGGCGAGGCATGGATTGTGCAGGCTTTGTGCGTGTGGTTTTCGTGACGCGGGTGGTCGGTTGTTTGGCAGTATTTGATTCTAAAGGTGCTGCATTCCTCTTCCGGACTTCCCGGCGCTAAATGCATTTTTTGTGGAATTCAAACCTCGACGTTCAACACCAGATCTAGAAAAGAGTTTACAAATCATTTCATGTCCAGCAAGAAATTGTGTGACAAATTGTATCTCTGCGAAAGGTGATTTTCTCGCTGATTGTACAGACCAAACGGCACGGAGTGCGCTCGTTCATGTTTACTCTCTCCTCCACAAGCCTTCACGCGTTGACCAAGCCGTGCAGAAAACACACTGTGATCTGTCAAAAAAATACTGCGCAGCACGCGATTCGATGCGCTTTCTAGGCTCTTGAGCTGGTTCTACTTTGCTATCTCAGCGTTCAACTGTGATCATAAATGACTGCACACAAACATTGTCTATCAACGAGGCTGTCTTCGCTCCGTGCCTCACAAATAGCTTGCCTTGCGAACGGAGGAAGAGCTTCAAGGCTCTGGGCCATTTTGAGGATAGGGGCGATGATAGGAGGCCTGCAATATATAAACCCGGGTGCGTCGCTCTCGGCCCCTCTCCACCTTTTCCCCTCTTACCACCGCAATCTGCTCCTTTTTCAAAACTAAAGCAACCTCTCTCCATATTCTAAATAATATGCCATCTACCATGCCTCGCATCACCAAGGCTATGATCTCTGCCCCCCTCTCCCCGGAGTATGCGAACATCGTCGTCGGCCGGCGTCTCGTTAACCGGTCCATGCGCAGACCCGCCACGCCGACCTGGCGAAGCTTCATGAGGTCTCTCTGCGCGTAAATGAGCGCTCTTGCTTGTCGAGAACTGTCGAGATGGGGGATGCTAGGCTCGCTACCCGGCCAACCCCAGCTTGTCAGCCGCATGTACTCCCGCGCGTGGTGCACTGTCGGGAAGGGGAGGGGCAAGATCGCTACCTGCTCTGCTCCAACTCGTCAGTCGCACTGCCGCCCGCGCCCCTAAATCGAGAGGCTGGATATTTCAGAAATGGCTGGAGATGATTACTTACTGGCTGGTGCTGGCTGGCTGGCTGTGGTGGGTTGATTTGCTGGCGTGCGCTGAGTTGCTGGTTGTGTTCGCTGGATCTTCTGCTATTCAGGGTGGTGCGCTTTGTCTCCCTTCGTTCCTCTGCTCTTTGGTTTCTTGCCTTCTCTTGCTCTTCTTTTTCCACCTTTCCTAATCATTTAATTTCCCTTGATTGCTTTTTTATTTTGTCCCTCTTGTTTTATTTGCCTTTGCTTCGTTTTTACTTTCTGTGCTTTCTTCGGTTAGCTTGGCCCCCTGCCTCTGCTCCTCCGTTTGCTTCAGGCTCTTGTGTCCCCTGCCGCTGCTCGTATATTTTTCTTGTTCTCTATTTTTTTACGATGTCATTCGTCTCGTTTTGTTGTTTTGTTTTTGTTTCTCCTCTCCTTGCGCCCGCCGCGCTGTTTTGTTCTAGTTTGTCTCGCTGGGCTCGTTCCTTCTTCTTGCCTTTCTTTTTTTGCATTTGATCCTTCGTGTGTGTTGGTCTGTACTGTTTTCTTGTCTTTGTTTTTGGCCTTTCCTCCTTCTTGTTTTTTGCTGTTCGCTGTTTCCTCCTTACCGCTATTCGCCTTTGCGCTTCTTGGTTTTCTCTTCTTCTTGGTCTTTATTTGTTGTTTATTGTTCTGTTGTGTCCTTTTGGTGTTTTTTTCTGCTGCTTTTCTGCTCCTGTGCTTTCTGCTGCTGCTTGTGGAGATTCCGCTTTTGCTTTTGCTTTTTCTGTGCTTGTTGTCCGCTTTTTGAGTTATCTTTTGAGTTTCTTTATTTTTGTTAGTCATTTTTTGAGCTCTATGGGGAGTTTGTTTCTTTATTTGGTTTTTTCTCTTCGCTGTGGGTGTGTGTCTCTTTTGTGTTTGTGTTCTTTCTGTACTGTGTTTTTGTGTGCTTTGTTGCCCGTCGTTGGTCATGATGTGGTATTCGTGTGGTGTTGGTATAGATGGTGATGTGGCAGCCATTTGGCTGCCGTTGTCTTGGCCGGTTTTCTTGGTCTTGTTGTTTGATTTTTGTCTTTCGATTGTCGGTTGGGGACTGCGAACACCGGTTCAAATTGGGTGTCGAAAAATAGCCGAATGAACGTCTACTGTAGGTGTATCGTCTAAAGCTTGGCTACGTGAACAAGAAAGGTACCCTAGCACATGCACGTATCCAGCCCAGAAATTTCATAGAGTCTCTCGCAGTACCTTCACAATATCCTTCTGAAGTCGCGCCAAATATTCAGTCAGCTCCCTCTCCGGCAGTTCCGAGTGCTCGTAAGCTTGGGTGAGTTGCGTGCGAAGCTGTGCAAGGTAACAGAACCCAAGCGGAGCCGGTTGTGAGCACAGTTCAAGTGAGCACAGTTGCAAATAATGGCCACATACCCTGAGCAGAGCCTTGCGCCGAGTAGCGATTTTACTCGTTTGACTTTGTGCTTCGTCGTGGGCGTGCAAAGCTGCGAGGCTCTCGGCTACGCGTTTACCTTCTTCCAGCACGCTTTCAGGAAAGTCAGCCAGTTTCGCCAGTTCAAGGCCTGGTGTATGTGAGACACTGTACAGCATGTAAAATAGAGGGGCATACCGTAATGTTGATTTGAAGTGGGGACCCCATCCATAATTCTGCAAGCAGAAAATGAGGGTGAAGCGATCGAGCATATAAACATAAGCGCACTTGTACTGAAAAACCATGCCAAAGTTGGCAGCCGATTGTCGTGTTTTCTGTACAGATAGATGCAAACTAAGAACCCTAGATTAGCTCGGATCGACAGGAAACATATGCGGCACCCACTTGACGACTGATGGCTGACGCGAAAGAGTAATGGATAGCTCTTGGAAATGGCTGCAAGACGCCATAAGATACCTGCATTGCTAACGGGAAATAATCTACACTCACGTAGCAAAGAAAACAAAGCACTGCAGGCCTGGTTTGAGCACATGATAAAATATGAGTCACAGTAAGCCGCACTTTCTTCCTAATCAACTCTTCAGCAATAGCATGTGAGATGCCAATCCCTTCTAAAGGCGACGTGCCCCGTCCCAATTCGTCGATGATTATAAGTGAGTCAGACGTTGCAAGCCCTGCACGAAGTCATAAATAAATGCAACATGTCATTAGAGTCGCAAAAGCAAGCTCACCCAAAATCATTGCAGCCGAAGACATCTCATTTGCAAACGTGCTGAGATTCTTCTCGATGTTGTCGTCGTTGGACAGGCGTGTGAGGAGAGAGTCGTGTATGCTAATTTCGCAGAGTCAACGTGCTGTCGGTCATGGAAGTTGGAGAGACAGACCGGAAACTCCCGTACTCCGCTGGAACGAAACATCCACACATAGCCATAACCGTCAGTAGGGCTATCTGTTGCAGGTACGTGCTCTTCCCTGTCAAGTTTCCTGTGAGCACGCGACAAACAAGATACATCAATTTTACCGACCAGACATGCTGCAGGGCATGGTTGATTGGTTGAGATCTTGCTATTAGGCAGAGACCCATCGCTTACTTTGGACCATGGACGATTTGGAAGGTGGACGAATCGCAACAGTAAACGTCGTTGGGAACTAGCGTTCCTGCGGCTTGCACGCCTTCGAGTATGGGATGCCTTCCAGCTTTGACCGCGAGCGTTCCCGTGAATTCGGGTCGAACTGAACCCAGTACGTCAGACACCGTGCAATCAAATCCCACTGTCGTGGATGGACCATACCGTAGTTTCGCACTGGAGAATGTACATGTTAAGAACTCTCGTATAATTGGGAGGAATGGGGTAGCACTTACTGATGGAAGCGTGCGCAAATGACCACAGCATGTCAAGAAGGGCAACCTAGACGATGGGATGGATGTATCGTCAGACTACAACGTAAGCCGCTCTTTCTTTCATGAACACCCACCGCCTCTGACGCCTTGTATAAGATGCCGATGTCGACCAGCAGCTCCGATATAAGGTCTTGAATGATTCTAAATAAAATTTAGCATTCGGTACAGACGTGAAATGTGAGGCACGCACTTGTCACTGACGACCAAAGTCTCTTCCAACGCGTCTTTCATCCTCGTATTCTTTTTCTTCTACGACCCCACAACCATCGACAATCAGCACTTCGACTGCAACGGTATCGGGGATGGGAGTGTGAGAGCGCGCAACGCACCAGTTCCAAGTTCGAGAACACCCACCGCCCCTTCTGTGCTGTGACATTCACGAACCCTCTTGGCAACTCGCCTTCCCCGCCGGCCAGTTCCGCCTTCTTCACAGTGAACATGAACCCCCCGCTGTCCTGGTAGATCAAAGTGAGCGGTAGCTCGTGTACATTGGAGAGCTCCTGGCACAGCGCGTATATATCGCCAATGTTCTCTTTGAAAGTTTCGCGCGCGACGTCCAGCAAACAGTGCCGTCCGGCCTGAAACGTAGATGAGTGGGGTTAGAGGTGCAGTGTAAGGACGAGAATACCTTCACGGCAAAGACGCGGGCGTTGACAGCTGCAATTCCCCCCTATGTTCCAAACTCTAGTGAGAAACGAGTAAATGCGGCCATGTCAAAACCAAAATACGAACTTTCGCAGGTGCACTATCCTCATTGAGACTCTCCCCAACCAAGCTCTCCATCTTTTCAATCCGCTCGTCTGAGATTTGCTGGGCAATTTAAAAACCATGAGAACCAGTGACCGCAAGATGGATTCATAAAATGGGCGCACGTCGTGGATGATCCTCAGGATCTGTGATTTGCTACCTGCAAGCGCGTTTTGCAGCAGCGGCAGGCTCTTGACGGCATTGCGCAGACTGAGCATCTGCGACACGCGCACAAAGGCCGTTTTAGCAGTGGTGATGGTGGGGCGGGTGTCGGACGCGGCGAGCTTCAAAGTTCAGAGTCAGTCAGTCATCGACAACATAAGCGTACAGGAGGACGCACCGAAGCGACAAGTTTGTCAAAGTCCATATTATTGAGCGCCTTGAGTGCTTCACGCACTTCTTTGAAGAGATCTTCTGACTTTACGAGCTCTGTTGTACTGTCAATTACATGCCTTGGGCCATCACGAATCACAACTTGAGGTCTCAAATTACCTTCGACAACGTCCAGTCGCGCATCTATCGCAGCCGCAACTGCAAACTTATCAGCATATATCTCGAATGCAGGGAGCAGCATCAAATTCACCAGTAATTGGTGCAAGTATATTGACCCTCAATAGCCTCGCGCCCATCGCGGTGAACGTGTGCCCTATCGTGCCCATGAGCGAGTGTGTGCTTTTCGTGCGTGCCATGTTCCCCACGAGCTCGAGGTTGCGTGCGGTCTCGGGGTCGATCATCATCGTGCTCTCGACGGGGACGTAGCGGATTAGCAGCGAGTGCGCGGAGAAGCGCGTATTCAGGCGGTGTTCGGAGTACCTGAAGAGCGCACAAACTGCAGAAAGGGCGTAGTATCTTCAATTGGACGGTATAATACGATCAGTTTCGAATGATCAGAGGAAGTAAGAGTACGCACTTGTCAGAGGCAGCAAGAATGGTACCCGCGCGCTCGTCATCGTACACACAAAGCTGGTTGACAAATTCAATACCTGCGCGAGTTTTAGCTACCATCGCAATCAGCGTTCAAAGAGCACTCACCTCCCCCGTCATTCCAGTACTTACGCGCGACAGGCTCGATTAGCACACCGGGGAACTCCTCCTGCACGTAATTGAGGAAGATCGACGACTTCGCCGATGACGCGTCCCCATCCGTCGCAAGCGCGGTGTCTGGCACCAGGATCAGCGAGGGCATATGCATGTGCATCCGATGCAGCGTTTTCACGTAGCTCTGGCAGTCAGCGAGCTGCAAAAAAACGCGACAAGTCCAAGTCAGTGGGCATGTATGCGGGATTAAAGCCACGATTAAAGGCGTACCTGCACGAGCATCACGCGTCCCGTGTCCTTGTCAAGCGCGGCGAGTCCGAGCTCACGTCCAACGCCGCGACCTTCGATGACTGCAACGACAAAATTGCTCTCTGACGAGGCAGTTTGTGGACGCGCCGTGCCTGGGCGCGATGCCCCGGGGCCATTGGCAGTCTTAGGACGTGCAGAAGCAGGTCTATTTGCGACGGTGGATGACCAGGCGGATGGAGGACGGGACATGGTCGTGGTAGGAGGAAAGCAGGAGCCTTGTTGTAAGAGCTCAAGGAGACGGGCGAAGAATTAGAAGCCCAGTGTGGCGTCACACGACAGAAGCTTTCGGTCTTCTTTCGAGACTTGGTGGCGGTCGCCCTCCAACTCGACATTTGTTGCGAGTGGCATTGCTATAATCTGAGCATAAACATTTCAAAGTTCCATGATCATCCGCACCGCGAAACCTGTATCATCAAGTCACATACAAGCGCCCTGCTCACCCTCCGTCTCCACCGCCCTCCCCTTCCCTTTGCCCGTTGTCGTCTCTCCTCAAACCATGCCCACATCATCATTGCTTTCATCGGCCTACAGCGCTTGGGCGTCTACTCCCCCTCCTGCACGAAATAGCATCCCAGCCCTGCGCTCCATGCATACTCGTGGTTCAAAAGCCGCATCAACACCCTATACGCACGCACATTCGCAAAGGGCACACCCGTCCACGGATCGGGATATGGCGCGGGGAGGCTAGAAAAGGACATGTTTGTTTCGGGTGTGCTAAAGTCAAGCCAGCGATCATTAATAATGTTCTTATCAATGTGCTGGAAAAAAATACATACATAATGGTCGGGCATTCCGGCGGTAGACTTTCAGGTCTGCCCAGGGGATGTCCGCGCCGAAGAGGGCAGCCATCGTCGCCTCCAATACCGGCTTTTCCGCCTAGGGCGGAGGATACCGCGGTGCTGCCGACGGCGGTGGGACCCCGTTAACGACACAGTTCTTGCACACCTTCTCCACGCGCTCTACCATGAGCGGCGGCAGCGGTTTATGATAATACTCGCCCTGTGGCGGCGGCACCAGAATAGAAGGCGCAGATGAAGACGCAGACGCAAAGTTCTGCGCAGCTTCGACCCTCAACGCCCTCCGGGACGACGCGCGCGCGCCGCCGCTTCTCATCCTCCGACACGAGGTAGCCCCAGTGCTCGAGCGCAGGCGCGGGCAGCTCGGATTGGGAGTAGATCTTGTGCACGAGGACAGTTTCATTGGGGAGAGTAGCCTGCGATCGAGTGGAGGTAAGCTCACGCGAAAGGATGTTAGACGGAGAGAATGGGGCTCACTCAGCGCTGAACAGCAGCTAAGCAGTCTCGCTGGTTGCCAGCACAGCATGCTAAGCCGCTTCTCGTCATCCTTTCCCTTTCCCTTCGTCCCGCCTTTTGTCTTCATTGGGCTCTTCTATGCCGCAGGATCCCTCGCAAACGCGACGCGTCGCTTCCCTCTTCCCAGCGCGGGTTCTTCAGCTGTTATTGCGGCCGATGCAGACGCCTTAGCATGGATTTGGACTTGGGGAGTTGAAAGTAGCCTTGTTGCGCATGCGCAATGGTGGCCATGCGCTTTACATGCGTCGGGGAAATCTAGCACAAACGCAGCAAGATCAGTTACTCAGACATGACACCGATACGATAGAGAGACATATGACTAACACACCTTTCGCGCACCCTACTCCTCATATACACTATACGCCATTCTCTGACCCTGCATTTGCGTCTATCTGTGCAGTCTCTTCATCCGTGCTCCCAAGGTCCGAGCCGACTATGTCATTCTCCTCTATATGATTGTGACGCGTTCTCAGCCCAGTTGTACGGGGTTGAGAGGGTTTACGAAGTTGAGAGAGGGGCATTGGATGGGAAAGGAACGCAGCAGCTTAAGCTTGGGAATCCGAATGTAACAATTGCCAGAGGATTTGAAGCAAGAGAGGTATGAAGCACACAATGTTAATGGCTAACTGAGAGCGCGCAAATAAGCATGTAAATTCAACCCTACCCCCGTAGTTAGTGATATTGAGCAATTGAGAATCGAGATGAACGTGGATGAACGTTAGACGGGATCCAGACATGATCGAGCATGGGCCATAGTAGGCCTTTAGACCTTTAGGGGCTACTTTACAGTTAACTCAACTTTTGGATTCAACGTTCCATACGAATTTATACACCTCTCAGCGTCAACCCTGGGGAAATTTTCAAGAAAGCATGTACACATGTGGATTGTTCTGTGCAGCGCCAGTGCAGCGCGACCCAAGCCGATTCCGCATCGCATTTCGCAGACGCCCAAGACCTCGATTGGCCACCATGCCACTACCTAAGCGCGTTTCTGGCAGCCCAGATACACACACTCTGCTCAAGCTGGCTGAGTCTAACCCTCGATACAATCACGATCAAACACCCGCAGGACTATAATTTCGGACGCAGGCACCCCCTATAATCCTTCAGCTTTTGCTTCTGTACCCCCACGTCCTCAGTCTGAACCCCTATCTACCAAACCCCCATCCTCTTGACAATGTCCAATCTTATCATCTCTTCCCCGATTGCAATCGAAGACATGCCTCTCATGCTGGAGTCCTACGCGGTCAGCGGGACGTGGCTCAACAGGCCCGTCTTCCAAACCGTGCGTCTCGTGCCTAAGCCCCCTTGCAAAGATTCTCTCGCTGTTCGTTGCTTCAAAAAGGCTCGCGCCGGCAAGAAGGGCAAGGGCGTGGTCGCCACTCGCCCGACCCCACTCTTGGCCGACTGCGGCCAGGATTCATCTTCGGTGAACCCCAAAATTGCATATCATTGTGCCACTGACATTGACAGCCCAACCTCGTCGACCGACACCCTCGTCAATGTCTCCTCTTTCGACTCTCTGGACTCTATCTACGACCTCTACTCGAAAACGACCGACACTGTCCTCGCCACCACTGACTCGGAATTCATCGATCAAGGCATTGACGACGACAGCAGCTACGGGGTCGGCGCCACCATCGACTACGATTACTCGTGCTGGACTTCTGCGTTCCTTCAGGCTGGCAGTATGTAGAATGGGTACCGAAGCGCTATGGGAGATCAGCAGGTTGAAGGGGTGCATGATTACAGATACAGATCGTGGCCCGGGACTAGGTGAGTGCTCAGCCCATCGCCTAATCTCTCCAGTGGGCCGGGGTGCCGGGGCTAGCTTCGTTGTCCACATTTTATAGTCAAATCGGGGCAGAGGATCGCGAGATTTGAGAATGTTATTTGAACAACTCGGCACACGCGCGGACCCTGCTTTCCGATCTACTTTTCAGACGCCAGTGAGTTATCTACAAGTCCGTATCCAAATTGGCCTGACTTCTCCTTCAGTGTTCAGCCGTTCCTCAAAATTTCGGAATCAGCGGGGCAGGACGATCAAATCAAATCAAAGTACAAACCACGGCTACCCCCCCCCCCTTTATTATCACTAGGTTCACCAGGTCTATCCAAAAAGGGGGCAGGGCGCATAGCGATACGGACACCACACCGAAAGTCTGGAACTTAGGGCAGAGGTGAGTGCTTAGCTTAGCTTATCGTTAAACCTCTTTCAGTAAAGCTGATTTCTCTCTCATTTGCATACAGTTCACAGTCACGATCGGGGCAGGGAATCGCGGAATTCAAGAATATCACTCAGATAACTCGGCACAGGCACTCCCTTCTCTTTCTACACATCAAATGTTAGTGAGTTGTTGATGGTCCATATGCAAATCACATCAGGCTGACTTTTCGTATCCCCCCATTGTTAAGCCGTTCATAGATAAGCACACCAACCTTTCGGGTGAGCGGGGCAGGACGACAAAATTAAAGCAGACCCAAGGGCGGACCGAAGACATCAATATAATATTCAAGACCAGAGACTCGTCGCGTATCCAGGTTCTCTTCGGATGCATGGTGTTATCAATCTCCATTTATCATGCTGCTAACTGCCATATTTATCTTATGTTCAGGTCTACGCAGGTCGACTCGGCAATGCGGCAGGGCGCATGGCGATATGGACACTGCGAAGACACTCAATACAATACTGCAGACTTTAGGACATGTGGGGGCCTGTATATATCTGTCGTCAAGAGCACGGAAACGGATCCGGGCTGTATGCTACTGCACGGCACGCTCTGCATTCACGAGCTCATCTCACACCACTGAACTCCTTCTCTCTGCCATTCTTTAGTGATCACTGACAGGTTTCGTCGCTTCGAGTCGCACCACCTCGAGTGTATCTATATTATAAAGTGGGTTCCCCATTCAAATCTCTATTTGTATTGGCAAGGATACTAATTTCTGTCTGAATCTCACAGGGCATGTTTATATTCTGGGCCTCTAGCTATGATCACCAGGTTCTTCCCTTCTTCCGCTTCATCTCTACATCTGGTGTCTTTGGCTCTCTAGGTCCCTCGTTCTATATGCTTGCTCCTCTAGAAAATTGACTTGCTTGTTCCTTCTGCCCATCTGGCATCCGCGCTCTTGTCGCCATTCTCGGCGATCGCCTACGAACGGCCTCACGTCCGTCTATTATATACGCCGAGTTCTCTGCTCGATGTCTTTCTCGCAGCGGCAAGATACATCTGCTGTCTCTGACTCTCTGGGTAGTCGGGCTTCAGTCAGCCTCCAGGGCTTCACTGCTGCTCTATCCTACATGCTCTGCCTGAGCCAATGGTACTCAGCAAGGAGACGGGCCCGCTCTGGCTGTCACGACTTGTCGCCCCTGCCTTCCCTTTCGAAAAGGCCAGTCCCACCCCGGCCACCCTCTTCTTTGACTCCTATCTGCCTCGTGCCTCGCAACATCTCCTGTCCCTTATACGATAACACTCCCGATAACCCCCTCTATAATGTCCCCTACGGTGTCCCTATTATCTATGGTACTCATTACGCGTACGCATCACCCTTCGCATTAATCGTCCCCCCTATCATCCCCCTGCTGAACAAAAAGTTTGCTATTTCACAACATGTCTTCGGTATTGCAAATAGCTGTAATGAAAGCAGAAAGCAGGACTTTATGCACCAGTACATTGAACCTAACCAAAACGCCGGGCCGTGTCTAACGATATGAAATAGGGACTCTCAATTTCCTTTTCCAGAGGTCAAATTTCTCGCGTCTTCGCGGTGATGCCTCTCCACCCAGAGTTTCGCGAAAGGGCAAGAATATTATTTCTATCTGAGAGGTCAAAACAAATTAATCGGGCAAAGAGTGAAGGAATTGGATCGCGAGTGAAATCTGGTGGCACAGGGCTTGGAGCAGCAGTTCTCCCACGATCAGAATTCCCCACCTTCTGACTGCATATCATCAGCATAATACCGTCGCCAGGGCCCGGGAAATTGTGAACTGGTGAACTAAGAATTGACTGATATGTGTCCCATCGGGGTATAATAACGCACACTGCTTTCATGTCCGGTCAGCTCCTTCATATTGTCGGTTAAGCCTGCGCTGGACTAATTAAACGGGGCCCGCGCCTGAGCCCACTACCGTACTCCGGACTACGTCTACCTTACCGTCGCAGCTAGCAAGATAGCACGCCTCCCAATTAACAATAACCAGCCGCAGCCCCACCCACCCTCAAACCGTGACCAGTCACCACCTACGGTGTATTCAAGCGTCACGCGTCCCGGTTAGTGTCAAACCGTGACCAGTCACCAGAACCTACGGTGCTCGGGAATCTCAGCTCCGGTGATAAGCGCGTGCCTTGATCAGAGAGGATCTGTAGGAAGTTCATGAGCATGGAGCAAGAAGTCAGACAACCATTCCAGCCGTAAATGGGCATCCCAGGCTTGACTGCATTCGAAGTTGGTACACTGACAAAATTACACAGGATAAAACCTGAAGCTAGTGATTGCTGCGCAGCGCGAGAGAACGACAAAGAATGGAAGAGCTGCGCTGCTGCCAGCAAGTGCGCAGAGCTGTAGTCGACAGGGTAATATTGGTTGAGTGAATACGAGATACCAGAGTAGCATGATTCCGGCAGACGAGGGGACTTGACACACAGACCTGAATTCGCCGACTTGAGATTCAGATAAGCTCAGAACAGTCATTCATAGGTCGTCCTGTAGTCGAAGGACTAGTGGGTCGTCGAGGGTGACGGCGCGCAGTACTTGGTTCTCTACTAACTTCTCCTGTTCAGTATGTTCGGGTCATATCATTCAGATCAGTAAAATACCATGGTCGACTACGCTGGTGAAGGACGTAGAATCTGGAGCTCGACTAATTAGACACTAACTAGACTTCTAAGCTGCCTATCGTGTGTGGTAAGGACTAATGTTTTCACTTATAGTCATAGATGAGCCCTACACATGCTTCCGTGTCGATGTAGATAAGGCTGGACCCGCTTGTAACCTAGTACGTCGGTTAACAAAACCTGCCCCCATGTTTGCCGACCTTCTCCCCACATAACATGCCGTACACTCGTTCCGCTCTCGTGTACGCCTATATTACCGGTCATGAACACGAGTACTGCTCGAAGGCGTTCTAGGTCCGGTATATCTAGTTCACCATTCGAGAGCTAGAGTTAACGTGGAGCTATGTAGAGAGTAACCACGAGCGTCGTGGGAAGTTGGGATCAATGTGTAAGTAAAAGTACGGGCGGGGGGATTAACTACTGTCAAAGTGTAATGCGAAGAAAGTAGAGGAGTTAAGAAGGGTTTGATACAGATGAACATAGATGGCGAACTCAAACGTGGGAGTCTGGGCTTTCGTGAACTGTGTGTTAACGGGGAAAGGTGTTCGATAGAGGCGTGAGCGCGCAGGGGCTAGAGCGGGAGTAAGTCTTTCGTAAAATCGTAACTTTTAAAGAGTCGAAACTACTCGTCTCGTTCCTGCGCTGACATCCTAGTACTACAGCGTCGACTTAGTGCACGGTAAGAGCCAAAGTGGGTTCGTGTAGAAAACGAGTGATGTGAGCGTTTAGAAGTGGCGGGGGAATCTCAAAAAAATGGGGTACATAATGATTGGGTTACTTCGACGGCGGGGAAAGGGCTCGAGAAGTTTACGCACGCCCGATAAGTCACGGGTAGGCTCACGGGTATAAGGGCGGTTGCGAGTGGTTAGAGTCGGTCTTAAATAGGACAACACTAAGTTTTTGTCTTTCCCATGATAACCCGATAAGGCTCACTAAATATGCTATGTATAAACGAGAAGGTAGCTCCAACACGAGACCCCCTTTCTAAACTCCTATAAGTGTGAAGGCTCTAGGCTTTCGAATGCAGTCTCAAACGGGAGGGAAACGTTCCCGCGCGAATGGTGTCCTGATCGGTTGGTGTAGCCAGCCTTACCGGCCTTATCAGGTTGGTTAAAACGATACGTTCAACGAGATTCAACGACGCGCTAAACTGGC
>KV417494.1:201549-236128 GCA_001630335.1 Athelia psychrophila | reverse complement strand
GGCTCCTCGGCCCTCGGCTGGATCGCCATGGGATTTGGCGCGACCATGGCCAACTCGCCCATGGTCATCATCTGGCCCAATAGCGATGGGAGCGTGACCCTGAGTCAACGGATGGCAACTGGGCATGCGATGCCGACGGTGGTAAGCAGCCCGCCGCGGGTGGCGAGTTTAGATATGGGGTTGAGCAACGTGCGTAGCGAGTGTCACATTCCCGTGCGTATCCCCGGCTGACCACATCCCTATCGCCCAGTTTTCGCCCACCGCAGTCGGATCCAAACTGTCCTTCGTCTACACCGTCTCTTCCATCTCCCCCAACCCCTCCGCCCAGCCCGTCATCTGGGCCCTTGGTTCCACCCCGCCGCCCGGCGCGTCCCCAGATGCGACGTTGAAGCAGCACGTCAATTCGGGGACCTTCACCCTCGACCTGACCCTCCCTATTTCTTCCAACAGGTCAGTATTTCTCTCCGTCCCCCTCCCAAAAGCTCTACTAACACGCAACACCCCTAGCACGACCCCCACAACAACCAACATAAGCGACTCCCAGAGCAAAGGCGATAAGATGATCGTCATCCACGGTATCCTCTGCACCGTCGGCTTCCTCGGGCTCCTCCCCCTCGGCGTGCTCATCGCGCGGTGGATGCGCACGTTCACCACGCGCTGGTTCACGGCGCACATGTTCGTACAGGCTGTGGTGAGCGCGCCGATTATCGCGGCGGGTGTTGCGCTGGCGAGTAGCGCCGGGGATGGGAACAGCCAGGGGGGGCATGACGATCAACTGCACAAGGTATGTGCCACCACCCTTCTCCTTTCCCTCGATTCCTTCATCGTACGATGCAGTACTAACCGCAACCTTGCGCAGACACTCGGCGCCGCCCTCTGCGTGCTCTACGCCGGCCAGCTCGTTGGCGGGGCCGTCATCCACTGGGTCAAACCCAAGAACAGCGCCGGCCGGCCCGTGCAGAACTACGGCCACGCCGTCCTCGGCCTCCTCATCATCGCCCTCGCCTTCTGGCAAGTGCGCATCGGGTACAAGTACGTGTACCCCGAGTGGACGCTGAGCACGGTGCCGATGGGTGTCAACACCGTGTGGATCGTGTGGGTGGCGCTGATCCCCATCCTCTACGTCGCCGGTCTCGCGCTGTTGCCGAGGCAGTTTAGGCAGGAGTCTGCCGCGAAGGCTGGGAGGCGGCAGATGGGGGGCGGAAGAATGGGGGGCGGGAGCGCGGAAGGGATCGTGCATCCGGGTCCCGAGACGAGGGATGGCGGCGGGAGTACGAGGAGCGTTGAGACTATCCCGCTGGTAGGATGGGAGGCCAGGGAAACACACGAGAGTACACGAGAGCACGGGAGATGAGAGATGAATTGCCCAATACGGACGCGGCTGATAGAATTCTAGGAGTAGCAGTCGGCCTGAACGTCGCGCGTACCTTACTCAATACACGCATTTGCCTCATGACATTACATCACAATGTGGACTTTACCTTTATAATTAATTACCTACAGCCCCTTTCCTCACTCATTTGAGCCCAGTCGACCCCTCGTTGTACACTCTTGTCCTGGAGGCTCCAAACGAACACATAGACCCTAAAATCTATCAGTGGCCATGTACAATACATGTAGTCTATGTCAGTCAATGTTGGAATCTGGGAGCGCGGCTGTAGCACAGCCACAGCGCGTAGTGAAGTTGAGTATTCATAATTTAATTATACTATATTCCTATCTTGCGTTTTGGACTGCATACGTGTACTCTCATTTATCTATCTTTATTTGATTTTTCTTCTATGCATTGACTCTCAGGTTGGCGCGCAAACAAGGTCCTACTAATTGCTATTTGAATCTGTATGGTACTTGAGTCACCCTCTGTTTTGGAACTACTCGCTATTACAAAAAAAAACCGGATTTATGTAATTTGACTTAATCTCAACAACCACACAACATTATGGGACAATTCAAGTTGTGAATTCATGCTATGAGATGAGCTGAACAAGCTTGTCTATTTTATTTAACATAAATGTTTAATGCTGGTGCTAGGGAGGGATAATTACAGATATGGACAATTTTCAACTCATCAGATAATTTTTTCCGGCACATTTGGAGTTTGGGAACATAAACTAGACATCAATGCGAGTCAGATTGTCAGTTGAAGTGTAGCAAACAGACCAGAAATGAGGGAGATAGAACCTTTGCAACTTCAGCAAATTTGGCCAAAAGTGGCTGATTCGGTGATTTTGGGCACATTGTGCAAGCCATTGCTCCCTCATTTCTGGTCTGTTTGCTACACTTCAACTGACAATCTGACTCGCATTTATGTCTAGTTTATGTTCCCAAACTCCAAATGTGCCGGAAAAAATTATCTGATGAGTTGAAAATTGTGCATATCTGTAATTGTCCCTCCCTAGCACCAGCATTAAACATTTATGTTAAATAAAATAGACGAGCTTGTTCAGCTTATTTCATAGCATGAATTCACAACTTGAATCGTCCCATAATGTTGTGTGGTTGTTGAGATTAAGTCAAATTACATAAATCCGGTTTTTTTTTGTAATAGCGAGTATGCGCGCGTATGTGAGCGTGCTCTCATTTATCTCATCTGATTATTTTATCAGTGAGTTGGACGGGTGGGTTGAGGATAATTGTATGTCTGCTCTGAGGGAATATTGTTCGGTGCCACCACGGTCAAATCTTGATATACGGGGCAGCTTTTGTATCATGATATTGTCCCGAACAGTTATTATGGAATCAATCAAATTATATTGTACATTCAAACTGTGGGGCCGAACGACAGAAGGTCATGTGTATCATACGTATCCAGATAGCGACTTGGTAGGACCGTAGTTACTTGCCCACCAACACACAGAAAAAGAATGGATTTAAGTTAAGTAAATGAGTGTCCGCGTAGGGTACGTGCGCACTGCGCAGTCCAAACTTCCAGTGAGTATATATTATGTTGTCAAATCACGCGCCTCCCACGAAGATTTATGCGCTCCCCGTGTTCCCCGCCTTCATCTCATAACCAGAATACACAATCCCTTCCGCGCTCTCGCCGTCCACACTTCCGCCCCTTATCTGCTTCCCAGCCTTCGCGTAAGCCTCCTGCTTAAACTGCCTCGGCAACAGCGCGAGCCCGGCGATGTAGAAGATGGGGATCAACACCACCCACACAATCCATAAGGTGTTGATGCCCGTCGGCACCGTTCCCGCCGTCCACTCGGGGTACTCGTACATATACCCTGTACGCACTTGCCAGAAGGCGAGGGCGATGATGAGGAGGCCGAGGGCGGCGTGTCCGTAGTTCTGCACGGGCCGGCCCGTGCTGTTCTTGGGTTTGACCCAGTGGATGACGGCCCCGCCGACGAGCTGGGCGAAGTAGAGCACGCAGAGAGCGGTGCCGAGGGTCTGTGCAAGGTTGCAGTTAGCACCGTATCATACAATGAAGGAAACTGGGAAGGGCGGTGGCACATACCTTGTGCGTTTGATCCAGACTCCCGCCCTGGCTCCCATCCCCAGCGCTACTCGCCATTGCAACACCCGCCACGATAATTGGTGCGCTCACCACAGCCTGCACGACTGCGTGGGCCGCGAACCAGCGGTTGGTGAACGTGCGCGTCCACCGCGCGATGAACACGCCGAGGGGGAGGAGCCCGAGGAAGCCGACGGTGCAGAGGATGCCGTGGCTGACGATCATCCTGTAGCGTTTGTTCTTGGCGTCGTCTGTGCTGGTTGTCGCAGGGGTTGTCGCGGGGGTTGTCGCGGGGGTCGTGCTAGGGGCGTACCCGTGTTAGTATGCATTCGGGGAGGGGGACTGAGAGAAATACTGACCTGTTCGAAGAGATGGGGAGGGTCAAGTCGAGGTTGAAGGTGTCCGCATCGACGTGCTGCTTCAAAGTCGCATCCGGGGACGCGCTGGACGGCGCCGCGGAACCAAGGGCCCAGATGACGGGCTGGGCGGAAGGATTGGGGGAGATGGAGGAGACGGTGAAGACGAAGGACGGTTTGGATCCAACCGCTGTAGATGCGAACTGTGCGATAGGGATAAGGGTGTGGTCAGCCGGGGATAAACTCGCAACAGGGATGCTCGGTACGCACACTACTCAACCCCGTATCCAAACTCGCCACCTGTGGCGGGCTGCTCACCACAGTCGGCATCACCTCCCCAGTTGCCATCCGCTGGCTCAGGGTCACGCTCCCATCGCTATTGGGCCAAATGATGACCATGGGCGAGTTGGCCATGGTCGCGCCGAAGCCCATTGCGATCCAGCCGAGGGAGGACGAGCCCGTGGAGGAGAGGGTGTATTGGGTGGTGGAGTTGGGGAAGACGGTGGCAGATATGCACATGAGCTTCACGCATTTGGAGTCGCCGGTGAGGCCGCTGCTCGAGTTCGTAGCGAGGGTCTGGGCGGTAGCGCGTGCTGCGCCGAGTGCGAGGAGTATCGGTATGAAGACCATGGCTGCTGTAAAGTGTGAGGAAACGAAGTGAAGACCATCGCCCTATATACCCCCTTGAAATAACAACCAATAATGCCCCTGAGCAATCGCAAACATAATGATGCCCAATGCAGAAGAAATTCAGGCGATCACTGGCAGCGTTGATTGTTCGCATCGTGCGAGGAGGGTCGATCGCTATTGGTCGCCGTTGGGCGAGGGTGAATACCATATCCACCGCAGTGCGCAGTTAGCCACGACCCCGCATTGTCACCCGATCATCTTAATCCGAGATCGCCGTACTAAGCCCGAACCTGACAAGCTTGGCGCGCTGCTTAGCCAATCATATCAGTCGGATTTGTCCAACTCAATTCTGCTGTGCAAGTTGCTGCGCGACCCGAGCGGATGGAACAACATCAATCCTTATTAGACACGGAACGTTAGGACTCAATGTACCTGTACAGAAAGTCCCGCTTCCGTTTTTGGTACCGCTATTTGGAATACCGTGGACTCATTTTGAAATCGCGTCGAGCGAAATCTTTGTTCGTCCGTTGTTTGCGCAACGCCACTTTTCTCCACCCGGTGGCTGCCTCTGCAATTGAGTGCCAGCGGCCGACTGGACAGACCCAAATACATGCCTGCCGACGACGATTGGCCTTAGGTGGAGAAAAGTGGTACTGCGCAAGCAACGGACAAACAAAGATTTCGCTTGACGCGATTTCAAAATGAGTCTACGGTATTAATATTGCAGATACTGTGCCATTTCGACCGATTTTTCAGGGGTTGTTACCTGTTACCCATTTGAATACTCTGGAATGCAGTTCACAGCCGATGGTTAACTTTTATGCAGTGTCACAAAGCGTCCAGTTCAAAAAGCATAAGCGTTCATATCCAATGCGGCCCAACATACCCGCAGAGACCGTCACCATACCATGTTACATAGTTACGTCGCCTGAATACCGAACGAGGCTCAAAGTTGAACCTACACTAATACGAAGTATGCAGTCAAGAACCACCTTCAGCGCAGTTTTGGGGGCCCAATCAAGGGCCAATTGCTATCCGACTCGGCTCTAAAGAGCCAGGGAGGGCTGCGAGCAATATTACGAAGTATAGAGCCAGGAACGATTCAGGGTGTGGCTTTAATTCTGCGATATAGCACGTTCAGCTTGCTCAAATTTTGCACCTGAAGAATTTTTTCGGGAAATCACGTATGCTACTATTTAATGTAGTTTAACTCGTTCTGTCACCTGTACAAGGGCTCAGTGTTTTTCACGGTACCCTGGCAACGCACTGGTAGAACTCAATTCTGCTGCGGAACTCTGCTGCTGCGCGCGCGACGGACAAACGTTTCGAAATATATTGATGCATGTGGGAAATACGGGGGGATGATAGGGGACAATAAATGTGAAGGGGCTGTAGATAATAGGCGAGATTATAGAGGGAGTAATCGGGAGTATTGCTGTGTAAGTAGATAGGAATGGTGTGAATCACAACGCAGACAAGAGTCGAAGAAAGGGGTGGCCGGAGTGTGAGCTGCGCGAAAGCCAATTTGAAGGGGCGGTGATTTGTGGCAACTGAGTTAGAGCAAGTCCCTGATACGCGCCATTGAATCAGGCAGGCATGCAGGGTAGAGCGGCAGTGAAGACCTGGCTGACTGAAGCCCGAGGAGCCCAGAGAGCCAGAGAGCCAGATGTAGCAGATTGGTGGCAGAGATGAGTAGCTATAAGATTTAAGAGGAAGCCAGTATTCTCGTCGGTAGAAGACAAACATCGAGTAAAACACAGCGTATAGTATAGACGGACACGAGGTCGTGGGCTATCACTGAGAATGGCGGCAAGGGCGCGGATCCTAAGTTACCGCCCCGTCCAGCTCAACCAACCGGAGAGTCAAGGCTTTCAGAAAAAAACCATTCACGATAGGTAAATGAGAGTACGCGCACGTAGTCTAAAACACAAGTCAGGTATATATTATAATAAAATTCTGAAATACTCAACTTCACTACGCGCTGTGGCTGTGCTACAGTCGCGTTCCCAGATTATAACAGACCAACATAGACTGCATGCATTGTGCATGGCCGCGTTCGTATTGGGCAATTCATCTCTCATCTCCCTGTTCTCCGAGCCCCGCGTTCTCGTGTGTTTCCCCGGTCTCTCGTCCCCTTGTCTCAATCTTCCCATCAGCGGGATAGTCTCAGCGCTCCCCATAGCCCTCCCGCTGCCCCACATCTCAGGACCTGGATACACGATCCACGCCGCGCCCCCCCCGTCCAAACCTCCATCCCCAATATCCTGCTTCCCAGCCGACGCAGCACCCTGATTAAACAGCCTCGGCGCCAACGCCAGCCCCGCAAAATACGCTATCGGAATGAACACAACCCACACGATCCACAGCACCCATCGGCACGCGGCCCGTCGTCCACTCGGGGTATTTGTGTCTGTACCCCGGCGCACCTGCCAGAAGGCGAGGGAGATGATGAGCAGCCCGAGGGCGGCGTGGGCGTAGTGCTGCGCGGGCCGGCGGGTGGCGGTTTTGGACTTGAAGAAGTGGATGACGGAGCCTCCCAATCAGTGCACCGAATAAAGCACGAAGAGGGCGATACCGAGTTTCTAAAAAGCAGGGTGTCAGTGGGCAGCACAGAATCGGAGGGGCAACCGGAAGGGTGAAGGATGAAAGGAGGCGGGCTGACCTTGTGCGTACCATCGATGCATCCTCTTACTTTTATCAATCTCGTTGATCCCCAGCGCAACACCCACCACGACAATCGGCTCGCTCAGCACAGCCTGCTGGCCGTGCCCCGCGAACCAGTGCGTCGTGAACGTGCACGTCTATCGCGCGATGAGCACGCCCAAGGGAAGGAGCCCGAGGATGCCGACGGCGCAGAGGGTGCCGTAGTCGACGATCATCATGTTGCGTCTGTGCACGGGGTCGCCTGCGCTTGTTGTCGTGGGGGTCGTGCTGGGGCGTAGCGTGTTGGGTTAGTAGGGATTCGGGGATGGGGACCGAGTACCGAGACGGACACTGACCTGTTTGAAGAGATGGGGAGGGTCAAGTCAAGCGTGAACGCCCCCGGATCGACGTGCAGCATCAGCATCGCATCAGGGGACGTGCCGGACAGGATGGCCCGTATGACGGGCTGGGCGGAGATGGAGGAGACAGTGTGGACCAAGGACGGCTTGGATCCGACGGTTGTGTGTGCGAACTACCGATAAGGATATGGTCAGCCGGGGATACAAACAGGAAAGGAACGCTCGGTACGCACGCTGCTCAACCCATATCCAAGATCGCTACCCCGGCAGAGCACTCAGCCCTCCACACTCAGCACCACCTCCACAGTTGCCATCCGCTGGCTCAGTGTAACCGTGTCGGCTGAGTTAGGCCAGACGATGACCATGGGCGAGCTGGCCGTGGTCGCGCCGATTCCCAAAGTCCATAGCGATCCAGCCAAGACGAGGAGCCGGAGGAGGAGAGGGTGCATGTTGAGGAAGCCGGTGGCGGAGATGGACATGAGCTGCACGCATTTCGAGTGGCCTGTGAGGTCGCTGCTGGAGTTCATGGCAAGGGGGTCTTGTCGGGGCGGTTAGCATACAAATATCAGTACATGGAGAGGAAAGGCTTACCTGGATGCGGTAGCGCGTGCTGTGCCGAGTGCGAGGACCCTGGACAACGCTCAGTCATGGAATGAACATCATGACTGCTGCAGAGGAAGAATTTGGGCTTAGCCCAAGTGCGCGATATGGGAGGGACAGCTGTGCGCGGGGTACCGGCAGGCGTATGACAGGCGCAGGCTTGCGTGCAACAGAGGAAGACGGGACATGAACTTATGACTTTGAGGAGAGTGGGTGTTCGTGAAGGTGATGCAACATTGCAGAGTCCGGAGGAAGGCTCCGAAGAGTAATGACTAATATTATAATCATCGTTGAGCAGAGCCCCCGGCAATTTGGACAGGGTTGGACTCCATATTATACCTCTCATTCTGTCAACAAAGAAAGCATGCGTCTATTTGTATAACACAATATTCACGAGCAAACTAACCCATCGAAGAGCCACCAAGGAGCCACAATAATCTGTGATGTACAGCTGCATCGCCTTCCCTCAGACGCCCAGGACCTTGCACAGGCAGCAAGGCGCTGTGGTACACTATATAAGGGCAGTTCTCAACCCCTCTGCATTTCACTCCCTCTTTCTCCTTCCGTTATCCAAGTCATGCCGCGACGCAGCCTAGTTACCGGCGGCTCAGATGCACTCGCTCTGCTCAAGCTAGCCAGCCAGATCCCACCGGACAGCTTTCCCGCGCTCAGGGAAGCAGCAGCAAGCACTGTATCGATTGTCGAGGCAATAACGGTATGATCCAAAGCTAAACATGACAATGCGTGCTCATGTATAACGTTGATCTTGCCTAGGATTTCATATCGGATGGCAAGGATTGGGAAAACTGCGCCCAGTATGTTGGAAGCGCTGTCGAAAGTGTCATTTGGGCTCTTGGGACGCAGAATCCTCCGGAGGGTGATGTTGAGGAGAAGATGGGTGACTTGCTTGGGTGTGTTTCATTGATTCACGTAGGGATCAAACGTTGAACTTGGTACGAAACCGTAGGGTGTTGGAGAAGATCAAGGCCAAAATCCACAGATTGCAGCAAGTTCGACCAAGTTGGCTCAGTCGCGTTTGGTATCTCTTGAAGGGTCAACAACTCATCATCGCTGATATCGAGACTCAATTAAATACAGTATTGGTGCCTTTCGGCCTCCTGGTACGTTGTTGATTCAATACCACTACATAATCACCGGATTGCCTTCACTTACGCCTGCCATTAGCCGGATGCTCGAGTTGAATATCCAGGAATGGAACCCAACCAGCTTCTTGCGAGAGTCATGGAGCGATATGGATATGTGGCTTACGGCACTGTTAGCGTGGCTAACCAAGACAGTTCAACCTCGGATAGCACCAATGACCTCCCGATATTACCCACCATAGTAGCGATTCCAGCCGTCGAGCACCCGCTGAACCGCAGCATTGCGAGCGCAGCCAGAGAGATCCATTCACCTTCGGATGGCGCCAATGAGCGTGCGACAGCACCAACCGTGGTATGTTAATCACGAATCGAAAGTGTCTATCTAATATCAACAAAAAGGTATTCAACACCATTGGTACATTGGGCATTGTCAATAATGTAGCCGGGAATTACATTACACAGGGACCAAGCGACGAGCAGCTGGGTCAGTGCCGATAAATTTCTCGATGAGTTGCGCCCTAAAACTAATGCTATTATCAGCTGCGAAATTGCACTCGATCTCAGCATTTGAGAAACTTGTGTACACAGAAGGCGCCTCCTGGGATTCAGACCTTGTGTGTTTGCCTGGCACGCGGGCCAAGATATTGTCCGCGATCCTTGCATGGTCACGTTCACTGGACGCTCAGAATGTATTCTGGCTGAATGGCGTCGCGGGCTCCGGCAAAAGTGCCATCGCCCACACCGTCGCCCAAGCGCTCCGCAAAGACGGGCGTCTTACATCTTCCTTCTTTTTTGATCGTAATGTTGATTCCCGCAATTCAACCCGCCATCTCTTCACCACCATCGCACACGATATCGCAAAGCGCCACCCCAACATCGCTGCGGACATCAGAAAGGCTTTAGAAGACGAGCCTTCGCTAGCTTCGGCATCCTTATCTCGGCAGTTCGAGGCGTTTATAGCCGGGCCATTGCGTCGTCACACAATTGACCATCCCATTGTGCTGGTTATTGACGCATTGGACGAAACCATCGAGAACCCTTCAGAAGCTTCGGACACCGCCTTCCTCGCCATACTCCGTGATGGGAGCCGTGAACTGCCTCTACAACTGCGCATTCTCGTCACCTCGCGACCTACATGGATCGTGGGGAAGTACCTCACCGGGCAGGATCATATAATATCCCATCCCATTGATATCCATTCTACCGACAATCAACACGACATTGGAGCTTATGCGGATGCACAGCTGCGGGACCACTGGCTACGATCGCAGATGGGACCTGCTTGGCCAGACGAGGCGCTGATTGCTGAATTGAAGGCATTGGCGGAAGGCCTCTTCATTTGGATAGCTACGATTTGTCGCTATCTTTGCAGCGCCTATAATCCGCGAGAAGAACTGGACGCGTTGCTCGTGAAACCGATGCCACAAGGCTTAGCAATGAGCAAGAAAATGGATGCCTTGTACGCATCTATTCTCGAAGCCTGCGCTGACTGGACAAACACCAACTTCCTACAACACTACCATCGCGTGATGGGAGCTATTATGGCAGCGAAAAGGCCTTTATCACTTGTGGCCCTGAAAGCATTGCACGGTGGCAGCCAGCCTATGGACCTGTCTACCGATCTTTTGTTGGAAAGGCTCGGGTCTGTTCTTGTGGGATTCAAATCCGACGGCGAACCCATCCGCATGGTGCACCTATCCTTCCGTGAATTCATCACGAAAAACGCCAACAACGATGAACGCACACGCAAGTTTTACATATCGGAGAAATTGCATAGCGGACGGCTTGCGGAGCTGTGCCTTCAAACAATGGTTCGTGAATTCACGGCTGGCCATATACCTGGTACCGGCTATCTTGAGAGGGCTGGGGATGACCCACCTGGTATTCCAGAGGTCACTGGCGTCTCGGAGCAGCTTCTATACAGCTGTGAGTATTGGAGCAATCATATATCCGATGTCACGGAGCCAAACACCATACTTTTGAAACACTTACGGGCATTCCTGCTGCATCATACCACCATCCGGATGGAGGTGGTGTCTTCTAAACACATCTTCCTTGGATCGCTATCGGCTCTGCATTGGTCAAAGGTGAGCTTCCATGAGTTCCCAAGATGAACTGTGAACTGATCATTTGCAGGACCACGCACCGGAAATCAGGATGCTGTGTGATGATGAATCCCAAGCATCAGCACTGTCTTCGCTTTCATATCGACTATCATATGCAGGTCGCCATGAGGAAGCACTGACGGCGGTTCAAGAGGTGGTGTTTCTGCACCGGGCCCTTGCGACCGAGCGGCCAGCCGTGTTCAACTCTCAGCTCCCCGAGTCTCTCAATAATATTGTCCCCCGCTTGACAGCTGTTGGTCAGATAGATGAGGCACTGACGGCGGGTCATGAGGCGGTGGGCCTCTACCGGGTTCTCGCGGCAGAGCGACCAGCTATGTTCAATGGGCCTCTCGCACGCTCTCTCAACGACCTATCCTACAGCATGTCAGTTGTTGGTAGGACGGAGGACGCTCTGATGGTGGTTCAGGAGGCGGTATATCTGTTACGGGCCCTCGCAGCAGAACGCCCAGCCGCGTTCACTGCTGATCTCGCACACTCCATCTTCAATTTAGCCAACTTCCTGGCAGCTGTTGGTAGAACGGAGGATGCACTGATGGCGGATCAGGAGACGGTGGATATGTGCCGGGCCCTTGCGACTGAGCGGCCAGCCGTGTTAAATGTGCCTCTCGCACACTCTCTCACCAACCTATCTGTCCGTCTGTCAGGTGTTGGTCGGACGGAGGACGCTCTGACGGCGGTTCAGGAGGCGGTATATCTGTTACGGGCCCTCGCAGCAGAACGCCCAGCCGCGTTCACTGCTGATCTCGCACAATCCATCTACAATTTAGCCAACTTCCTGGCAGCTGTTGGTAGAACGGAGGATGCACTGACGGCGGCTCAGGAGGCGGTGGATGTGCGCCGGACCCTTGCGACAGAGCGGCCAGCCGTGTTCAACTCTGATCTCGCTGTATCTCTCAATAATATTTCCGGTCGCTTGTTAGCTGTTGGTCGAATAGATGAGGCACTGACGGCGACTCACGAGGCGGTACGCCTCCACCGGGTTCTTGCGGCAGAGCGGCCAGCTGTTTTCACTGCTGATCTTGCCAAATCCCTCGGCAATCTATCCGTCAGCCTTTCACATGTTGGTCGAACAGAGGAGGCACTCACGGTGGTCGAGGAAGAGGTGGCTCTGCACCGGGCCCTTGTAGCAGAGCGCCCAGCAGTGTTCAATGATGATCTGGCACACTCCCTCAGCAATCTATCCGGCTACCTGTCAGCTGCCGGTCGAACAGAGGAAGCACTGATGGCGGACCAGGAGGCGGTATATCTACACCGGGCCCTGGC
This sequence comes from Athelia psychrophila, assembly GCA_001630335.1. NCBI lineage: Eukaryota > Fungi > Basidiomycota > Agaricomycetes > Atheliales > Atheliaceae > Athelia > Athelia psychrophila. Next base: position 223,588 of record KV417494.1, on the reverse strand, counting down.
GGCAGAGCGCCCAGCTGTCTTCAATGCTCCTCTCGCCGGATCCCTTTACTATCTATCTATCGACTTGTCACATGTTGGTCGAAAGGAGGAGGCGCTGACAGCGATTCTGGAGGCGGTAGACCTGTACCGGCCCCTCGCGGCAGAGCGACCAAATTTGTACAACGATGATTTGGTACGCTCATTGAAAATGCTATCGCATGTAACCACAAGCATGTGTAGCAGTCGGTTGGCCCCTCTCGGCGGCAGCGAGCGAGGGTCGGATGAATGAAGATAGACAGGATGTATTTATTTTCCGTTGGGCCCCTGCGAATGAACAACAACATTTGATTGATTTGATGTGTGCGATTTCATAGTAACTGTCAAGGACAGTATCATATTTGGTAGGTCCTTACTTGGCTATCAACCAGAGTCAAGACAAGTAAAAAAAATCAATATAAGATAGGTAAATGAGAGTACGCGTGGGGTAGGTATGCAGTCAGTCCAAAACGCAAAACAGGTATATAGTATAACGCAAAATCGCCCGCCCCCACTCAGACTTACGCGCTCCCCTCGCCCATCTCCGGACCCGGGTGCCCGCTGCCCCCATCCAAACCCCCGCCCCCAATCTGCTGCTTCCCCTGCCCGCCCAGTGCAGCCCCCTCCTGCCTAAACTGCCGTGGCACCAGCGCCAGCCCCGCGAAATACGCCACCGGAATCAGCACCACCCACACACGGCGGAGATGTAGCTGTCCATTGGCGCCATGACATGTCATGTCCATTTTACTCGACAGTCAGCCGACAGTCAGCTGTCCATTTTTGGACTGTCACACTCTCTGGTGTCACGCGTCCCCTTACTTCTGCCGTCCCGCACACTGACATCCCACTTTCGAGCTCGCGCGTGCACTTGATCGGGCTCGAGCCTCGCTGCTCGCTCGCTCACCCGCCATGCCCATCACCACCGCGCAAGGCAATGGTGTGTGCCCTACAGCACCGTGCACATGGCGAAGGAACAGCAGGAGAGGTTAGGAATGGATGGAAGAAGGGGGGGGGGGATAGCGAAGGAGAGAGACATAGGGTTGAGGCACCTAGGTATGCACACCCAGCCACCTCCCCCATGGCGCGCCCACGTCCACAGAGCCAGATTCCGTGGTTGGTATCACGGAAACCATCGCCTCCAACGCAATCGAGGCGACGCGACCTGGCCGGCCCACCACATCCCACCAGAACACATATGTTGTCCCACCCCCGACCAGCACCTCGTGCACAGGCGATACACTGCAACGTGCATGACGGCTCCCTGCATTTGTGCACCGGATTCCTCGTTCTAGTACAGCTCGCATCTCCCCAGCCCACGCTCGGTGCTTTGCGCGCAGGGGAAGCACCCACGGGCGCGAGACGATGTTCTACGTCAGCGCCCCCTAACCCTCTGTCCGAGCTCATCACACCGGTGTTGCTCTACGCGTGCAGTGCATGTTGTCGTGTAAACACGTCACAGTCGCGGTGAAGCGCTGTACGCTCGCGCCATCCCCGCCGTCTGCCTCCCCGCCCAGGTCACCCAATTTGTAAACTTCGGAGTCTATGTTGATATCTAATCTAATCAGTTGCCCACATGAAGTAATATTAGTTAGTTCAGCCCTTCAACCCGTTAGAAAACTTTTCGAACCCATGTACTCGATAAAAATCCCGCGACCCCCTTGGTTCAAAGTGATGTATTTCCAATGATAAGAATAAGAGAGAACAAGACAACGAAGACAAAGTAGGAGTTGACTCGGCGGTTACTCGGTGGAGATGTAGCTGTCCATTTACGGTAGTTGTGACAACCTGTCACGGTAAACGAAAATGGATAGGTAAGTGGACATGACATGTCGCGGCGTCAATGGACAGCAACATCTCCGCCGTGACACGATCCACAGCGTATTGACCCCCATCGGCACGCGGCCCGTCGCCCACTCGGGGTACTCGCGCCGGTACCCCGTCCTGACCTGCCAGAACGCGAGTGCGATGATGAGCAGCCCCAGGAAGGCGTGTGCATAGTTCTGCGCGGGCCGGCGCATGGAGTTCTTGGGCTTGAAATAGTGGATGACGGCGCCGCCGAGGAGCTGCACGAAGTAGAGCATGAAGAGCGCGACGCCGAGCTTGTTGTGCGTGTCGTCGAGGTGCATGCCCCCGCTCGCGTCGACGCTGTGGATGCCCAGCGCGACGCCCGCCACAATAATCGGCCCGCTGAGCACGGCCTGTATGACGGCGTGCCCCGCGAACTAGCGCGTCGTGAACGCACGCGTCCACCGCGCGATGAGCACGCCGAGCGGGAGCAGACCGAGGGCGCCGATGGTGCACAAGATGCCGTGGTTCGCGATCATCATATTGCGCTTGTGCTCCGAGTCGCCGCCGCTTGTGCTGGTCGTTGGGGGGGTCGTGCTGGGGGTGTAACGCATCAGTAGGGATTCGGGGTTACACGAAGAACAGAGGCCAATACTGACCGTTAGCCGAGAGGGGGAGCGTCAAATCGAGCGTGAACGTGCCCGAGTCGACGTGCTGCACCAGTCTCGCGTCGGAGGCCGCGCCGGACGGGGGCACGGACACGAGGGCCCAGATGACGGGCTGTGCTGTGCTGAAGGGTTGGGCGAGATGGAGGACACAGTATATACGAAGGACGGTTTGGCGCCGACGCCTGTTGACGCGAACTGTGCGATGAGGATAAGGATCTGGTCAGTCGGGACATGCACGGAAAATGGAGATAAACGCACGCTGCTCAAGCACATATCCAAACTCGCCACCCGCGGTGGGCTACTCACCACCGTCGTCCGCTGGCTCAGCATCACACTCCCATCACCAGTAGGCCAGATAATTACCATCGGCGAGTTGGCCATCGTCGCGCCGAAGCTCATGGCGATCCAGCCGAGAGCCGAGGACCCAGAGGACGTGAGGGTGTATTGGGTGGTGGAGTCGGGGAAGACGGTGACGGAGATGCACATGAGCTCCCCGAGTCGCCTGTGAGGTCGCTGCTCGAATGTGTTGCAAGGTCGTGGGCGCGGGCCCCCCTGCTCGTGGCTACTTATTAGCACACGGATACACGCACAGAGGAGAAGAGCTTACCTGGATACGGGTGGGGCGTGCAGCGCCGAGTGAGAGGACAATACTCAGTCACGGAACGAACATCGGCAGAGGGGATTAGCCGATGTGCAATCCGGGAGAGACTGATGTGCGCAGGCTTGTGGGCGAGGGAGGAAGTACTGAGGGGGAGCGAGTATTCGTGTTCGTCAATCGTGTTCGTCAATCGTGGAGGTGATGTACGACAGAGCCATGTGACCGAAACACTCGATCACGAAATACAGCACACTTAAATTTCAGGCTTTTTTTCTGAAGCTTCACATCCTTCACATTCCATACACCAAGCACGTATAGCTATTTACTAGCAGATACCCGTGCTTCGCCACGACGCCTGGGAATTTCACAATATCAGGAAAAATCACTGTGTACCGGCTTGAGACATGCAGTTTGCATGCAGTGTAGCAATAGCAAATGTTCGTGGTAAATTAGCCCCTGTATCCATCGCGGTGCGGCTGACACAGTGGCCGGAGCTGGCTTCCACATCTCCTCCCACATTGCCCGCGGTTGTCTAAGAAAACTCCACAATGTAAATGTGCATAGTACACAGTATTAAATAGATTGGCCTATTCAGAAGTGATCGCAAATTTCTATCCTTTGTGTAATCAAGTGTCCAGTGTGCTGCTCATACCTTGATCGGAATTAGCCCCTGTATTCATTGCGGTGCGGCGGCTGACAGCCACAGTGGCACTCACCATTGCAGCACATCCACACTCGTATTGAACCAAACACGTTTGATTAAAGGGTAGAGGTAAGTAAAGCAAAGCAAAGAAATGGGTAATAAAAAAAACTGTGTATGAGTTTAAGGAAGTCTGGTAAAGCGGAGTAAAGAAATTGAAAGTGTGTTTGTAAAATTGTGAACCACATCTTGTCTGGTGTCTAGGCCGTCGTCTTCTGGCGCTTCTCAGGGCTGCCTTTGTCACGAGTTGCCCCTATCTACCTGTCATACGACCAACACATTCCATCCGATTCCATATCATTCCACATCCTTCCACATCATTCCATCGCATTCTATTCTATCACGGACTTACTTCACCTACGACACGTGCCGACGTTACTCCGCGTTCATCAGCACAACCTTCACGCGTCGCATGTCTATCCACGCGTCGTCCACTATCAACGGATCTTTACATACGCATCTATGACTCCCCGGGCCCCTTATTGTCATATACGCTTACCCTTAGGGCCCCGGATCATCAGTACGATTAGATTACAGTTAGTACAAGTAGACAGCAACTTAGACCTTGAGACCTTAGCTTATCCTCTTTGTCTCAAGGTACAGTCTCACTTACTTTACCTTTAATATCATCTAACCTTTGTCTCAAGTGACTTGTATTCGCTCTCAACCACAAGGGTTGATAACTCACTACACCGCTATTCAAACAATCCCACTATAAGGCCCATCTGGGAACGACTACGAATACACGTCGTAACAGCCTTCTGTACCAACATCGTCATAGCTGAACTTGAAGCCCCCCCACTTGACAGGCGTTTGAGCTGCTGAGCCTGTCATTGTTTTGAAGGTCAGATAATGTAATATGCTCACACAAAACAGATGTGCACTCACTCGGTGTAGAAGGAACCTTTGGTGGGACGCTCGCCCGCCCCATGAAACTCACGGAATGGACGTCAACCTTGAAGCGCAGGGCCGCACCCGCCTCAGCGCGAACAACCTCAGTGATATAGCCCTCGAGTGAAACATTGGATGAGGCTCGTGGGCATGGCTTCTTGCTGTTCTTGTAGCGAGGCGAATCTGGAATCCAACAGGTGATAGGAAGTGTTGAAATAGATGGGTCACGCCTGAAATTGTCCTTGAACGCCGCGGTGTACTGCTGGGGTTCCAGGTCAAATTTGTCGACACCGTCTGTTGTAAGGACAGTGCCCTGTGTGGATCCAAGGCTGCACTCGAGGGTCTACCCCCACCGCGGGAATCAACTGTAAAAATGACTCAATTATTTGCGCTAAGAGTTCAGCAATGTTTACGCACCCAGTTGATATCCCCCACAATGTCGTATTCCGGCTGATCATCCTGACTGTTCTCTCCAGTTCCGTCGGAGGGAGTAACACTCGCTTCAGACCGGAATCTGCTGATCTATAGCGCTGTTAATTTCGATTCAGTGAATTAAATGTGGAAGGCTTACTGAGGCGTGAATAAAGTAGATCCCGACATCTGTAAACTCAACTTCGTTCACATTGAAGAAACGAAAAGCCCCAGTAAGCCTATGTTTCTCGTCGAGCCACATCTGCACATTGAAAGTGACAGATTTTGCCTGGGTAGCACTGACGACACGGGGATTCTCCAGAATGGCAATAGCGACGACAGTGGCAGAGGACATTGTGATGATGAGTTGAGTGGAGGTGAGAGCTGTTGTAAGCAAAGGTGGATCAATGGGTGAAAATTATTAGTTGAAGGACACACCTTATATACGGTAGACGGCGACTAACCTTTGAAACATATTCCAAATTTTCAGGTTGACGGGGTCCGGGGATTTGGCTCTCCATTGCACGTATGAATCATTGAGCGCTGTAAGTACCTCTCACGGTGCAAATTTGTACTGCGTGCTTGTACATGTGCCTAAGTTCGTGTTGTCCGCCGCTCGCACCAAAGTCTTAAACTTAAAAGTCTTTCAAATCAAATTATATCAAATCAAGACGACGGGGATCTGGATGCATCAAGAAGGCACACACCTTTTGTGGCACAGAAGTTGTTGTCGGGCTCAAACTTGGGATCTGAGAATATTATTTCACCTTCCGAGTTGAAATCCGTTCAGTCGAGGTGGTACGGGAGCAACTAATCAATTAGGGCGTTACAAATCGAGAGACTTTAGAGTTTGTAGCTCGCAGCACCACATAGGGCCATTCTCTCAAAGCAGATGGCCAGTACCATGTGAGGCAAACCACGCTTCTGGTATTTGGTTGTGGTTGCGGTGGACACTTCACATCCGAGAGGACCGCAAGTGGCCAGATCTTGGAGAATGGCATTCTTCTTGCTCTCAAACGCCTTGGAGAGCAAAGCCCATTCACCGCCGTCCGCAAAGGATACGATGGGTGTCAAGGAAATGACAATCTGTGGCATGGCGGCATCAAAATTCACCGCCCATGAAGTTGACCACCTGATGTCCGCTTCGGACAGGGCCACAGGATTGTTATCGTCGCTGTCTTGAAATTGAAATCCCAAGAGCTAAGTCCGTCCTATGAGCTGGATATACAAATGCAAAGCAAAAAATGATGCGTACCGGTGGGGATTGATCGTCATCATCATCCTCTATCACTGTCAAGCTGCCTGGGTTCGGTGGCGGGAAGTCGGAATGCTGGGTTTGAGCGAACTGCACAAAGTTCGCCTGAAATAAATTATACACTCCAAGGTAATCAAATAAGAAAAATACTCACATCTTTGGGATTCATTGTGATTTCAGGTTACGCACTTGAGAGCTTAGCCTGGGATGCGCTAACAACAATGATTATGGGAGGGATGAGCGAGAACTCTTTAAGCAATAGTTGTGAGAAAAGTACCTTATACTTTTTAGCAGATCGTGGCGACGTGAAGCTGTCCGTTGATCGGGCCTCAGTGTTTTCCATTTTGATAAAGTTATGGCCAGGGCGGGCCATAGATTGGAAGCGAAGCAGATCTGGCACTGTTTCAGCTCCAGAAATTCTGGCAGCGCCCTTATAGTCCCTGAGTGGCTGAGCTTTACGGAAGCCATGTATTCACTCATGCTCAGGTACATTCCAAAGTGAGCCTATTCAGTCCATCACAGGCATAGTAAGTATTATTAGTCCTCAGCTGTAGGGTACACAGTAAGAGGTGCATAGTAATGTTAATGTCGATTCTGTGAAAGGGTGCTCGTTAGCATTTCGCCGACAGTTTCGTACATCGTGCACTCACATCCATCAATCAAGCAAGACCTCTGGATACACAATGTTGGTCGTGCTCAATCCTGTAGTGTCATCGGGAAGAACCACCTTCACACTGTCTTGTGATGTCGCTCTTGATAGTGCGACATACAGCTGCCCATGTGCGAACACTGGGATCCGTAGATCCAGGCCAACATGCTTGGCGGATTGTCCCTGTGCTTTGTTTATTGTCATTGAAAATGCTAGACGGATTGGGAATTGTCGCCTGCTCATCGTAAATGCATAGTCGGTGACATTGCCGGAGGGAGTGAGTGTTATGCGAGGGATAAAGGCCAATTCTCCATCATGATCACCGCCAATGATTCGAGCTTCAACCACCTTTTCCGTCATCCAAATGACCACCAACCTCGTACCATTGCAAAGGCCTTGCGTTGGAGCAAGGTTACGGAGGAGAATGATTGGACACCCGACTTTAAGATGAAGCTCGCCGGGTGGCAGCCCTGATGCCATGATTGAGCGAAGGAACTCAACAGGAAACACATTGGGATCTGGGCCATCAGCGCCTGCTTCTGAGATGATAGCATCAGCACTGACATAGGTCCTCTGTTGGCCAGGCATGCGCTCGAGGATTTGTAGGTTGAGCTCATCGACATCGCCATTTCGAGCAGAGAGGATCATACGGTTGAGGAAGTAATCAGGTGGAGGTGGTTCAGGGCTTCCCAGGCCTGGGTAGATGCCTTCAATGAGAGAGCCGATGCCATCAACTCTCATACCATTCCTCAGCTCGAAAGACCCGTCCTCACAAACTCCGCGACCGTGACCCACATCAAGCAGCCAATCGGCAAATACCCTAGCACCTGGATTCCGCTCAACGCGCTCGTTTCTATGCAGCCTCAATATGTTAACATGAGGCCACAGGTGTGAGCGCTGTAAGCTTGCAGCTACAATCTCCTCTCGGCTCCCCTTCTGGACAACGGGCAGTATCTGCTGGAAGTCACCGCCGAACACGACAGTCATTCCGCCGAAGGGTTGATCACAGTTTCGAATGTCGCGCAGTGTACGATCAACAGCCTCGGGTGCATGTCGGTGCTGCATGCCGATTTCATCCCAGATGCAGACATCAGCAATGCGAAGCATTCCGGCCTGTTGGGACTCTTTTGGGACTGAACAGTAAGTGTCCTCCGTGATGCCTTCAACCGGAATCTTGAACATTGAGTGGGCCGTGCGCCCGCCTCTTAGAAGCAATGCAGCAATTCCGGAGGATGCCACACAAAGTACAATAAGGCCCTCGCTCCTGGCTTTATAGCAGATAGTGTTATAGACGAAGGTTTTCCCGGTCCCACCCGGCCCATTTAGAAAGAAGAGCTCGCCGAGCCCATGCTCTATGGATGCCATGATGCGTTCATAGGCTGTGCGCTGCTCTGGGTTGAGGAGGGGTATCCGCTCCTGCGCCATCTGCATCTCAAAGTCCCTGTTGTAATCGAGTTGCTGCGCGATGTGGAAGTTTTCGGCCTGTGCGTCCCAATCCTTGCGGGGCCTTGGCATCGGGTAAAAATCCGACAGACTTTTGTTGTGGTTTTGTAGGACCTTGTCAAGTAGGTATAAACCAAAGTCGTAAATAATGTCGTCAGTTGGATTCTCACGGCCCATGCTGGTTGTAAGGTCGAAGGTCGTCACAGATGTGTTGTCGGAACTCGTTCCACAGCCTATCGGGTTCTGTCGGAGCGCAGAAAATTAAAATCGTTGTGAAAAGGTGACACAGCCGTGTCCCAGTCTGCATTTCAGCCGCCTCCCGCAGACACTGTCGCCACTCGCCGTCATCCTCCAGAAGCCCCCTCGCAAGACACGCAGTGCGAAAGTCCGGAAAAACAACATTGTTGTATGTGCACAAGTCTTCAAATGATGTAGGACCTTTCACAACAGTGAGCAGTGTGCGCAAGTAAAACCGCTCTCCGGCTGTAGGAGGCACGAAATACATTCGGCCAATTGCGAAACCTCTCTGCCTAATCGCCCAGCATTTTCGCCCGCCGTCCTTCCACACAAACCATTGGGGGAACTCCTGGTAGGTATATTTCCGTGCTTCGTCACCCAAAACGCCATCGTTTGCATTTGCCTCAAAGAATGCCGTCAGCTTTGTTCTCTGGTTTGTCACTCGCTGCATTATTGTGTTGATGTCCTCGTCTGGGTTAAATGTCACCAGGTGTTGACCAGGAAGATGAACCTGTAAGCGCACAACATTTGGCTCTTGTAAGTGTAGCTTATGTTGGAGGACCCGCCAGACAGCTTCAGGTGAAGCGCAGAACCGCGAGTCGACGAAGCGCTTGATCTCATCATTTTCGTTGACCTCTAGAGTAGTTCGGTCGCAGCCTTTGTGAACATACTTGTTGATGTATTTAACGGTGGCAAATCCGACCGCGCACTCCACATTGATGTGGCAGTTAAACATTGCGGAGAGGTGGGGATTATATGGCACAATCCATTGATTCCCCACCATATGCCCTCGAACAGCATATTCCCTCCCATCATCTGGCCTGCAGTACTTGGGGTAGCCTTCGCTGTCCATAGTGGTGGCGTCTTGGAATGGCTTGGGGAATTTCTTTGTGCATTTGCCGTCCTCCATACATGGCGCATTAGGAGCGAGAGCACCGCATGGGCCGTGCACCATGCACTTTGAGACGGTCTCAAAAAGGAGTGGCTCAGACCGAGGATCTGGCCACCGAGCACATATCGCTGAATCAATGTTCTTCGATGTAAGAAGTTTGAATGGTTGCTGGAGAAAGACTAATAGGTGCATGTGCGGAAGGCCACATTTTTGAAATTCGATAGTGTATACATAGGCTGCGACTTGCCCGAACGCACTGTCCTTTGATATGTAGTGTAGAATAGAATCCCTCTTCATCTCGAAGACCCTGGCCACTAAATCAGGACGATCTGATGCACTTTGTCCTGGTAGAAGTTCGCGTTGGATCTCTGGCCAATGGGGGTTGCATGTGACTGTAATGAACAGATCTATTTTGCGAAAAAAGCGAGCGAGGGCGAGGGAGTCCTGCAAGCACTGCTGCATATAGCGGGGCCCACCGGTGTACGATGAAGGGAGTATGAAGCGGCGACCAAGTTCCCTGAGATCCATATCACGGTCGGCTCCGCCAAGAGCATCCTCCAATCCGCTGTAGAGTGAGGCTCGGATGGTGTTTTGGTTACAGCGAAGCCAATTGAGCCGATTCTGCTCTGCACTTGCCCACATGTCCACCATGTACTGCTGGAAGAGGCGCCCTCCACGAAGGATGGTGTTGAAGCTACCTCTCCTTGGGAAGATACGGTATGCGCAGTACATGATTTGAGATACTCTGCGGGGATTATCGTTATCGGGCTGGTAGAGCCGCATGTCCCAATGCCATCCATCCTCACCATGAGGAAAGAGTAGTACATAGTGGAGGCATGCATATGAAACATGGCCGTCGCTGATTCGCTGCAGCGGCCCATCTGGCCACCTCAGGCGCAATATGATATCACGGCTGTCCACGGGCTGTGTGCCATCCCCTGGGAGGACAACCGCAATCTCGTCCACGGTAGGGAGGTTGTAGCGCCGACGATCCTGACTTGGCTTGCAGCGGAGGTGAATAGTGACATCTGAGGTGTCCCTGTGCTCTGAAAGAACCTCGTATGCATGCTTGTACAAATGGGCATAGTAATGGGACTGCGTGAGCGTGTCGTGGAGGGCCTGCATAGTTGCTTCCCGAACGTTTTCATTCCGCCTGTTGCGGACATCCAAGGCAGCACGGGGATCATGGATGTAGAGCTGTGCGTAAGTGGGTGCTTGACCTGTTTGCGGAAGTAGAGCACCTGCACGATGGCAGAGCTCGCCGTGGATGCGGAAAACGTATGGTCCAACTCCTCTGTTGACAGCGTGATCTTGCTTGACCCCAAGGGAGGTGAACGCGAAGGCCGCATTGTATTGGCGGATGTTCTCGCGGAACTCTCGGCAGTCTGCACTGTCGCCAGAGTAAAGTTGCATGAGGGTGTTCGGAGGGTCCGGGAGAGGATCAAGTCGCACTTGGCCATGTGCGCAGCATGAGGTGAACACCGGATTGGACATCGAGGAGTCCGCAAGCCGTTCGTGAAGCCAATGAAGCGCATTGCACCACCGGCACATGTGCTCCATTCTACCAAGATCGTGTCGGGACTGTGGTTCCCTGTATGCGCGTCGAGCAGCGGGCAGTTCACGAGTGTTTGCAGGGCGACCAACATTAACGCCAGTGTATTGATGAGCTATTCAGTGGCAGATGAGTTTTCCGCCGTTTTCTGAAACCTTGAGGAGTACTCACCTGCGGGGTCTGGTTCCATCTGAGGCTGTGGGCCAACAGTTTGTTGGCGCTGCTGACGGTCCCGCTCACGACGTCGCTGCTGACCCAGCGAGCGATTGTTGGGAGTGTTTGCAGGGCGACCGGTGTTCGCGCCAGTGTGTTGATGGGCTATTCAGTGGCATATGAGTCTTCCATCGCTTTCTAAAACCTTGAGAAGTACTCACAGGCAGGGTCTGGTTCCATCCGAGGCTGTGGGCCGACAGTTTGTTGGTGTTCCTGACGCTCCCGTTCACGACGTCTCTGCTGACCCAGCGAGCGATTGACAGAAGGGTTTGATGGCTGTGGAGGGACCACAGCCCGTTCGCTGTGCTCGCTGTGTTGATGTTCAGATAGACGTGCAGGCCCTGTTGTCACTTCGTGTTGATATTGCTGCAGTCGTTCAATCGTTTGAAGCGCCTGATGGCCGACAGATTGGCTTAGAGGCTGTCTAACCGTTAGTGTGCTTTCCGCTCGAGCGACTGAATTGCAACCTACGGTTTGTCGCTGTTCGTGTTCCTGCTGCTGATGCACTTGCTGAGCAACGGAGTGTGGGTTGTGTGAGGGTGCAGCCCGAGCGGTAGCCGGTGGCGTAAGGAGCCCAAGAGGGGCAGCACGGGCACTTGGCATATTAGATGTTTGCGCAGAGAATGCAGGGGGTGGTAGGCCGGTTGGAGCTGGCAGGTACTGAGATAATGTTAATACGGCTGCCTTCAGCTGTAGCAACTTTTAGAAGCACAAACCATGTTCTCTTGCGCTTCGTGTATCCTTCTTGGAGCAAATGCGAAGGGTATAAGGCTTTCAGTTGAGTTTGATGAGTGACGCTGGATGGGACCGCAAGACTCCTGTCGTTGGCCGAGTGAGTTGTCATTAGTGGGTGGAGGCGTGTTTAGAGCATTGCTGTTGAACAGATTGGGCTGGAAGTATAACTTGAGTATCCCAGTTCAGATTTGCAAGATGCAGACTCGAGCTCACCTGCCGTCGTCGGGTGGGACTGCATTCATGTGCACGATGTTCCCTGTCACTCTGCCGCCGCAGGCTGCGAGGAGTGAGGGGTGTGTTTTCATCACGTCTCTCCATGAATGTTGTAGAGCGGAGACCGCGCAGGCAAGAGAGGCCGTAGAGCGACAGTAAAAATTCTCAAGCCAGGGTTTCGAAGGGCAACGTAACCGCGGGTTCCTGGCATCGCGTCCAAGAGGCTGACCCGCTCATCCAGTCCGTTTGCTGAAGTATAAAGGCGTCCCGGCATTAGTGCATGAGGGTTGGTCGCACACGATAGGTGTGCAGGCGTTATCGCGAGTCCAAGTCCAACATCCAAGTCGTTGCGATAAGCAATCCTCAGTGCTAGCGTGTGTTTCCTTTGTGACTAAGCAAGTTGTGACTAAGCAAGTTGTGACTAAGCAAGTTGTGACTAAGTTGTCTCGGTATCTAATACCCAGCTCTTTTGTATTATAGGATGTATATCCATCCATGAAGGACTGACTTATCGGCCACATGTAACTGCCATACAGCCGGTACTTACAGCTGCTCGCGGTCGCAATGCAGATTCAGCATCGCCTTCCCTAGACGCCCAAGACCATGCACATGCGGCGAGGCGCCGGGGCACTTCTCAGCACTCTGCATTGTGCATCCTCTTTCTCCCTCTGCCATCCTCGTCATGCCACGACGCGGTCTTGTTTCCGGCGGACCAGATGCATTCACTCTGCTCAACCTAGCCAGTGAGCTTCCACCGGATAGCTTTCCTGCGCTCAAGGACGCAGCCACAAGCGCTGCATCCATTATCGAGACAATTACAGTACGATTCAAAACTTGGTGTCGCTCGCCATGCGCTCACGGATTACGGACAGACCTTTGCGTCAAATATCAAAAAAGGGAGATGGAATCAGAAGTACAAGCAGGAATGTGCAAGCTGCGTCCAATATGTCGAAAACGCTGTGACAAACACTATACGATCTCTTGGGGCTCAGGATGCTCCGGAGAGAGAAGATGTTATGGAGAAGATGAACAAACTGCTCGAGTGAGCCTTCATCCACACATCTGACAGCCACGCACTGAGCTCAGCGCGAAACAACAGGTCCTTAGGGAAGGTCAAGGGCGAAATCTCCGGGATGCAACAAGCAAGTTTGCTGGGTCGCCTTCCATCTTCCGGGAAGGATCGTCAATCCATCGCGGATATGAAGACCCAAGTCCATGCCACTTTGACGCCGTTTGGCCCACTAGTACGTTGCTAATTCCTCTGTGTTGCTGATGAAATTTTCATGAACACCGTCTTAGCTGGGCCCTACAAATACACTCGATGGAATGGATGCTGGGCACCTTCTCGCAAGTATTATGCAGAGATATAGGGGTACCACAGTCATCGCACAGTCTGTGAACCGCAGTAGCGAGAGCATGGCTAATCGAAACCCCTCTGATCACGCCAACGACCTCGCGATGGTGCGATTCGATGGGACGAGACCAGTCGTCGAACATTCGTTGAACCCCGGCGGCAGCACGAGCATTGTCAATCAAAGCGCTTCGGCCATTCATGGCGCCAATGAGCTCGTGATGGCGCAACCAGTGGTATGTACTTCAATCAACTCGAGATTATATATCTGATATCCAACAAGGTATTCAACACCATTGGTACATCGGGCATTGTCAACAATGTAGCCGGAAATTACATTACACAGGGACCAAGCGACGAGCAGCTGGGTCAGTGCCGATATATTTCTCGATGAGATGCGCCCCAAAACTAACGCTATTATCAGCTGCGAAATTGCACGAGATCTCAGCTTTGGATAAACTCGTGTACACGGAAGGCGCCTCCTGGAATTCTGACCTCGTGTGTTTGCCTGGCACGCGGGCCAAGATATTGTCCGCGGTCCTTGCGTGGTCACGTTCGCTGGACGCTCAGAATGTATTCTGGCTGAATGGCGTCGCGGGCTCCGGCAAAAGTGCCATCGCCCACACCGTCGCCCAAGCGCTCCGCAAAGATGGGTGTCTTACATCCTCCTTCTTTTTTGACCGGAACGTTGCCTCCCGCAATTCAACTCGCCACCTCTTCACCACCATCGCGCACGATATCGCAAAGCGCCACCCCAACATCGCTGCGGACATCAGGAAGGCTTTAGAAGATGAGCCTTCGCTAGCTTCGGCATCCTTGTCGCGGCAGTTCGAGGCGTTTATAGCCGGGCCTTTGCGTCGCCATACGATTGACCATTCCATTGTGCTCGTTATTGACGCACTGGACGAAACCATCGAGAACCCTTCACAAGCTTCGGACACCGCCTTCCTCGCCATACTCCGTGATGGGAGCCGTGAACTGCCTCTACAACTGCGCATTCTCGTCACCTCGCGACCTACATGGATCGTGGGGAAGTACCTCTCCGGAAAGGATCACATAACATGCTATGCCATCGATATCCATTCCACGGACAATCAACATGACATTGGAGCTTATGCGGATGCACAGCTGCGGGACCACTGGCTACAATCGCAGATGGGGCCTGCTTGGCCAGACGAGGCGCTGATCGCTGAATTGAAGGAATTGGCGGGAGGGCTCTTCATTTGGATTGCCACGATATGTCGCTATCTTTGCGGTGTTTTTAATCCACGAGAAGAACTGGTCGCTTTGCTCTTGAAACCGATGCCACAAGGGATGGCGGTGAGCGAGAAAATGGATGCCTTGTACGCATCTATTCTCGAAGCCTGCGCTGACTGGACAAACGCTAACTTCCTACAACACTACCATCGCGTGATGGGAGCTATCATGGCAGCGAAAAGGCCTTTATCGCTAGTGGCCCTGAAAGCGTTGCACGGTCGCAGCCAGCCTATGGACCTGTCTACCGACCTTTTGCTAGAAAGGCTCGGGTCCGTTCTTGTAGGATTCAAATCCGATGGCGAACCCATCCGTATGGTGCACTTATCCTTCCGTGAATTTATCACGAACAGCGCCAACAATGATGACCGCACACGCAAGTTTTATATATCGGAGAAATTGCACAGCGGACGACTTGCGGAGCTATGCCTGCAAACAATGGTTCGCGAAATCACGGCTGGGGACATCCACGGCACAGGCTATCTTGAAAGGCGCAGTGATGACCCGCATGGTATTCCAGAGGTGACTGGCGTCTCGGAGCAGCTTCTATACAGCTGCGAGTATTGGAGTGATCATATATCCGATGTCACGGAGCCAAACCCCATCATTTGCGAACACTTACGGGCATTCCTGCCGCACCATACCACCGTCTGGATGGAGGTGGTGTCTTCTAAAAGCATCTTCCTTGGATCACTACCAGCATTCTGCTGGTTGAAGGTGAGCTTTCACGGGTTCCGATCACGAATTGTGGGACTCATCATATACAGGACCACGCACCGGAAATTAGGGAACTGTATGACAATCAATCTCAAGCACGGGCACTGTCCTCGCTCTCAAGGCGTCTATATTACGAAAGGCGCCTTGAGGAAGCGCTGATAGCTGTTCAGGAGGCGGTGGATCTGCGCCGAGCCCTCGCGACAGAGCGACCAGCCGTGTTCAGTGCTGCTCTTGCATACTCTCTGTCCGATCTTTCCGTCTACCTGTCAGCTGTTGGTCGGACGGAGGACGCGCTGACAGTGGTTCAGGAGGCGGTAGATCTATACCGGACCCTCGCGGCAGAGCGACCAGGCGTGTTCAATGAGCCTCTCACACACTCTCTCACCATTTTATCCTCCCACTTGTCAGATGTTGGTAGGACGGAGGACGCTCTGACGGTGGTTCAGGAGGCGGTATATCTGAGACGGGCCCTCGCAGCAGAACACCCAGGCGCGTTCAGTGCTATTTTGGCAGTCTCCCTCAGCAATTTAGCCAACTTCCTGGCAGCTGTTGGTAGAACGGAGGATGCACTGACGGCGGGTCTCGAGGCGGTGGATATGTGCCGGGCCCTTGCGACAGAGCGGCCAGCCGGGTTCAACTCTCATCTCGCTGTATCTCTCAATAATATTTCCGGCCACTTGTCAGCTGTTGGTCGAATAGACGAGGCACTGTCGGCGGTTCATGAGGCGGTGGGCCTCCGCCGGATTCTCACAGCAGAGCGGCCAGCTGTTTTCACTGCCGGTCTTGCCACATCCCTCGGCAATCTATCCACGTACCTCGCAAGAGTCGGTCGGACAGAGGAGGCACTCACAGTGGTCGAGGAGGCGGTGGATCTGCGCCGGGCCCTTGCAGCAGAGCGCCCAGCAGTGTTCAATGCTGATCTGGCACACTCTGTCGGCAGTCTATCCTTACGCCTGTCAGCTACCGGTCGAATAGAGGAAGCACTGGCGGCGAACCAGGAGGCGGTGGCTCTGCACCGGGCCCTGGCGGCAGAGCGCCCAGCTGTCTTCAATGCTCCTCTCGCCAGATCCCTTCACAACCTATCTATCTACTTGTCACATGTTGGTCGAAAGGAGGAGGCGCTGACGGCGATTCAGGAGGCGGTAGACCTGTACCGGCCCCTCGCGGCAGAGCGACCGAGTTTGTACAACGATGGTTTGGTACGCTCATTGAGAAGGCTGTGGACTGTAACTAGCAGCATATGTAGCAGTCGGTCCACGGCCCCTCTCGGCGGCAGCGAGCGAGGATCTGATGGATGAAGACATACAGAACGTGTTTGCTTTCCGTTGGGACCCTGCGAATGTACAATACCATTTGATTGATTTGCCATGTGCGATTACATAGTAACTGTTAAGGACAATATCATATTTAGTAGGACCCTACTTGTCCATCAACCAGACTCAAGATATGTTTACAAAAAACGATTTAAGATAGGTAAATGAGAGTACGCGTGGGGTAGGTACGCAGTCAGTCCAAAAAGTAAAACAGGTATATAGTAGAACGCAAAATCGCCCGCCCCCACCTGACTTACGCGCTCCCCTCGCGCATCTCCGGACCCGGGTGCATGCTCCCAATCTCCCGCTTCCCCTGCTCGCCCCGCGCAGCCCCCTCCTGCCTAAACTGCCGCGGCACCAGCGCCAGCCCCGCGAAATACGCCACGGGAATCAGCACCACCCACACGATCCACAGCGTGTTCACCCCCATCGGCACGCGGCCCGTCGCCCACTCGGGGTACTCGCTCCGGTACCCCGTCCTGACCTGCCAGAACGCGAGCGCGATGATGAGCAGCCCCAGGAAGGCGTGCGCGTAGTTCTGCGCGGGCCGGCGCGTGGAGTTCTTGGGCTTGAAGAAGTGGATGACGGCGCCGCCGAGGAGCTGCACGAAGTAGAGCACGAAGAGCGCGACGCCGAGCTTCTTGTGCGTGTCGTCGAGGTGCATGCCCCCGCTCGCGTCCACGCTGTGGATGCCCAGCGCGACGCCCGCCACAATAATCGGCCCGCTGAGCACGGCCTGTATGACTGCGTGCCCTGCGAACCAGCGCGTCGTGAACGCGCGCGTCCACCGCGCGATGAGCACGCCGAGCGGGAGGAGCCCGAGGAAGCCTATGGTGCAGAGGATGCCGTGGTTGACGATCATCATGTTGCGCTTGTGCTCCGAGTCGTCGCCGCTGACAGTCGTCGGCGGGGGGGTCGTGCTGTGCGTAGCATGCTGGGTTAGTAGGGATTCACGGAGGAGTATGGAAAATGTATACTAACCTGTTAGACGATAGGGGGAGCGTCAGGTCGAGGGTGAACGTGCCCGAGTCGACGTGCTGCACGAGCGTCGCGTCGGGGGCAGCGCCGGACGGGGGCACGGACGCGAGGGCCCAGATGACGGGCTGCGCGGAGGGGTTGGGCGAGATGGAGGACACGGTGTACACGAAGGACGGCTTCGATCCGGCGCCGATGGACGCGAACTGTGCGATAAAGAAAATTTATATGGTCAGCCGGGATACGCACGAAAAAGGAGATGAACGCACGCTGCTCAGGCCCATGTCCAAACTTGCCACTCGCGGCGGGCTGCTCACGACCGTCGGCATCACCTCCGCGGGCGCCATCCTTTGACTTAGGGTAACACTCCCGTCGCTGTTGGGCCAGATGATGACCATCGGGGAGTTGGCCATCGTCGCGCCAAAGCCCATGGCGATCCAGCCGAGGGCCGAGGACCCAGAGGAGGTAAGAGTATATTGCGTGGTAGAGTTGGGGAAGACGGTGGCGGAGATGCACATTAGCTCCACGCATTTCGAGTCGCCTGTGAGCCCGCTGCTCGAATTTGTCGCAAGGTTGTGTCCCTGCTCATCGCTGTCAGCACACGGATACACGCAAAGGAGAAGGACTTACCTGGATGCGGGTGGCGCGCGCTGCGCCGAGTGCGAGGAGGACGCTCAGTATTGGTACGAACATCATGGAGAGGAGAGAAGGGTTTAGTCCAAAAGTGGAGCCCCATGTTTGGCCTATGTACCCCTCGAACTGCCCAGCCTCGTGCAATTGCGTGCGACAACGTCGAGGAAGCATAACAGTCAACGGCGCCCTGTGATTGGCTCGGAGGACTCGGGTGATCCGATGCAATGGTAATGTAGGGTAATTTAGGCGATCGCTGTCAGCGTCGATCGGCCCATCACGCGTGGCGTGCCCTGAGGATGAGTTGCCGCCGGCGCGCTCATGCACGGTGCGACTTTTGCACCGCTCGAGCCCACATCCGCAGTGCGCAGCAGCCCACCCGTTGGGCCTGTGCGCTCGTCTTGGTAAACAACAAGACGGAGATCCCGCATTGGCGCCGAATCGTCCCACCAGATTCGCATCGTCCGAGATCACCGTCAGCCGCCAAGCCCGTGCCTGACACCCAAGCTTATTTCGAGGAGCGTCACCCACCGATCACTCTCAGCCAATCACGTCGGGTGGAATACGATCAGTCAGCCCGTTGGCATCCCCGCGGAGGGGGACACGGTACACCGCATATCGATTCTCGATTATTATTAGAAGCGGCAGGCCACGGCACGGCGTCACCGAGTTGAAATGACTTGTACCCTCTTGTATCAGTATGTAAATCCTGCTTGCCGCGGTTGTTAAATATCGGCCTTGTTTCAGAATGGTTTGAGGAATAGTACTTAATCCCATGGCCCGCCGATGGTCAAATCACAACGCACCTAGCGCACTATACTTAAACAGAGGCATTGTTCAGATTGTTTCGACGGACATTAATCCCATCATCCTCCGATGGCCAAATCACGGCGCACCTAACGCACTCCACCATCGTTGAATTCTCCATCCACATATCGACATCGTCGGGTGCTTGGCGGAGATGGTGCTTGCCGCAATACCTACTTCCCGCGCTGCACTCAGCAAGCAGCAGCCCGTCCTAAATCGACTCAATTGCGCAAATGCTCACTGTACTCTGCTAGTTGCACGCATATCACCGTCGCCGTTAGTGCCGTATTAAAAACGACAGCGAGCGCGCGTATCCCAGACGCAAGAAGGAAGAAACATCCGCCATAGGGGCAAGCGTGAGAACGATGAGCGCATGGCAGATGCAGATGAAAAGGAGAAACCGGGAGAAACCAGTCACAGCCGAGCCCAGATATCCAAACATGCCGTCAAGTCCGTATTCTTGCCGATGCAAACAAGGGATTGAGTTGAGAGCCCACCGTATAGTGTAGACGCACTCGAGATGGCACGACTCGACGAGAGACACGACCACCACCCGGGTTCCGCCGCATTCTGTTGTGCCTCGGTGGTGTCCAATGCATGTCGCCATATGCATGCGCCCTGCCCCATGGCCACGACTGAATCGATGCGCGGACCTGAACACAAGATAAATACGGGAGTTAGCGCCATGATGAGCGTTAACTCTTGAGCGTTCACCAACGGGGGTAGCCGCCATCAACCGTCCACGGGTCGCTGGGGCCAAATATCAGCTTGATGGTGGCTGAATCGATATCGTGTTCGGCCAGTCCGTGGAACTGCTTCGATCGTATCGCCCTGCTCTGCCCTGGCCCGCCCCGCTGACCCTAAAGGCTGGTGTGCTTATCTATGAGCGGCTAAAAATAGGGGAATGGAGAAGTCGTCAAATAAACATGGGAATCAATACCATGGACGGATTCGCAGCTCACCGGTGTCTGAATCATGCGCCGATCGGAACGAGGATTGATTGAGTGTCTGTGTCGAGTTGTCCGATAAATAGTCTCGAATTTTGCGATTCCCTGCCCCGATGTGGCTGTAACCTCTGCGCAAAGGGGTTATCTATGCACGGCTTCGCAATGGGGGGAGACGATAAGCTCAGCCTGATGTGTATTTGCATATGGACCATCAACAACTCGCTGCCATCTTGTGCAGTGTTTCGGTAAGTGTAGTGAATGCCTGTGCCGAGTTGTCTGTGTGATATTCTATGCAGATTGCGCGCTGTCCACTGGCTGGATCGTGCCTGGTGAACTTCATGCAAACTGAAAATGAGAGGAGGAATTGGAACTTCGTTGAAGGCGGTTTAGCGATGAGCTGAGGCGGACTCGCGTGTGAACCCTGCGTTCCCAGCTTTCGGTGTGGTGTCCGTATTGCCATGCGCCCTGTGAGTTTCTGGATAGAGCTGGGTGATCCTCGTCAATGCAAGGGGGGGGTTGGAGCATGGAGATTACGGACGCACCGTCGCTAGTCTCGTATAGTCCTCGGTGTATTGCGCGAGTGGCGTATCTTGAAGCTTATTTTGAGGATAGCCGTGATTGTGTGCTTTGCTTTAGATTGTCCTGCGCCGGTGATTGCGTGGTTTTGATCGAGCGGCTTACCGCTGGGGGAGCATTCAGGCCGTATTTGTGTCCGTGATTTTACTGTCTTAGTGGTGTCCATATCGCCATGCGCCCTGCCCCGTTGCCGAGTCGATCTACCTAGACTTAAGCGTCAAATAAACATGGGAATCGATACCACGACGAACGGAGATTGATGACACAAGGCATCCGCAGAGAACTTGATACGCAGCAAAGTCTCTGGTCTTGAATATTATATTGATGTCTTCGGCCCGTCCTTGGGTCTGCTTGGATTTTGTCGTCCTGCCCCGCTGGCGCGAAAGGTTGTTGTGTTTATCTCTTATCTATGAACGGCTTAACAATGGGGGGGAACGAAAAGTCAGCCCGATGTGATTCGCATATGGACCATCAACAACCAACAACTCACTGGCATTTAATGCGCGGTTCGGAAAGAGAAGTGAATGCCTGTGCCGTCTGCGTGATATTCTTGAACTCCGCGAGTCCCTGCCCCGATCGTGACTGTAAACTGCATGCAAAGGAGAGAGAAATCAGCTTCACTGAAAGAGGTTTAACGATAAGCTAGGCACTCGCCTCTGCCCTAAGTTCCAGACTTTCGGTGTGGTGTCCGTATCGCCATGCGCCCTGCCACTTTCTGGATAGACCTGGGTGAACCTAATAATAAAGGGGGGGGTTGGAAAATGGAGATTACGGACGCACCGCCGCTATCCGCAACTCCTCGGAGCAATGCCCGAGTGGCCGATCTTGAAGATTATTTTGAGGATAGCCGTGATTGTGTGCTTTGCTTTGATCGTCCTGCCCCGCTGATTCCGAAATTTTGATGAACGGCTGAACGCTGGGGGAGAAGTCAGGCCGATTTGGATACGGACGGCAGATAACTCACTGGCGCTGGAAAAGCAGATCGGAAAGAAGGGTCCGCGTGTGTGCCGCGTTGTTCAGATAACATACTCGAATTTCGCGATCCTCTGCCCCGATTTGACTATAGAATGTGGACAAAGAAGCTAGCACCGACGCCACGGCCCACCAAAGAGATTAGACGACAGGCTGAGCACTCACCCTGTCCCGGGCCACGATCTGGATCTGTAATTATGCACCCCTTCAACCGGCGGATCTCCCATAGCGCTTCGGTGC
>KV417494.1:181786-192177 GCA_001630335.1 Athelia psychrophila | reverse complement strand
GATCCTCTGATTGTGTTGGTGTCGTTCCAGTCAATAAATCTATACCATGGCTATGTCTTCTGATTGTATGGTAGGTGCGCGCGACGAGGAGGAGTAGGCGCGGGAAGAGAGGACGCAAATGCGGGTGGTCGCGTCAGAGGAGTAGGTAGTGCTTCAACAGGCAACGCACGATATGGGAAAATCCCAAAAGTTCCAACACCGTCAAAACGGTGCCAAGTTTTCGGTAATCTTTCACAAATATTTCGACAACGTGTTAACGACAATTTACCCTTTAGTCCTGTGTGAATACTATGGATATATTTCGGTGCAGTTCATACAGTTAATTAGCACCTCAAACGCTTTGCCAAGCCTTTACAACACTAGTGAAACGCGAGTACGTGTTACGACGACCCTCGGTATGTTCCGTGACGGTTTACAACGCTCGTGAAAAACGAGTACACTTTATAACGCCCCCGGGTACATTTCAGTTACATTCCGCGTACGTTTAGAACCCCCTACGGGTTACAAAGACCCAGTTACGATTATCATTATAAGCCTAATTAACGTTAAATTAAAGTTTTACGATGACGATTATGTACCCACGATGCTCTGCCTTGATGTCCGATTTATGATGCCCCCCTTATGTATACCCCGCCATTTATCATGTCCGCAGGCCTCCGCCGTGCGTAGCCCGCTTCCGTTCGTCGCCTGTACCCAACCCGATCGCCACGCGTCTACCATCCCGCACTCACGTGCGTCGCGCCCAAACGCCCAAATGCCGGTGTCGCTTCCACCCGCACGTGCACCCATCAGCGCACCCGCTCGTGCTTGACTCACGACCGACGCCCCATCGCGCATAAGCTGCGCCCGTCGTCCCCGCGCAGACGCCGCTCACCCGCACGCGCCTTTGACCACCACGTACGGCACGCGCGCACTCCCGATCCCTCGCCCGTACCCCCGACAACCCGCAGCGCTCCCGTGGCACCCACCCACACTCGCACCCACCTCACCTTACGCTCACTCACGCTCTGTCTGACCCCATTATGCACCTGCCCCCGTGCCCGAACCCCCGGCCGCGTTCACCTACGTGCGCACCCTCGACCAACCCGACCGCCCACGCACACTCGGCCCACACGCCCAACCCACACGCCCACCCTCGACCTCGACCCGCGCGCCCACACCCGACCCACGCTCTCGACCCCACGCTCGTAACCCCCACCCATGCTCCCGCCGACCCATGCACACGCCGGTTCTCGCTCGTGTCGACCCCACGTTCGCCTCCGCCCACGCGCCCTCACCAACGTTCGCTTGTGTCAGTTTCCTGCACGCGTGTAGAACGCACGACCGCAATTGTGCATGCGCGCAACAAGGCGACTTTCAACCCCCAAGAGCACGCCGAGGCGTCCACATCGGCCGCAGATGAAGAGCCTGCGCGTGGTCGAGGGAAGTGACACGTCGCATCAGTGTGGGATCCCGCGACGGAGAAGATCCCGGCGAAGGCAGAGGGCGGGGCGACAGGCAAAGGCGGCGAGAAGAGGCACAGCAAGTGCACACCTACCGTGCTGAACACGCGCGAGACTGCTTCGCGGCTCAAAACCGCCACCCAGCGCCGAGTGCGTCCCATTCCCTCCGTCGTATTTCCATTTTGCACGAGTTTACCCCCACTTGATCGCAGCCTACTCTCCCCAAGAAAGCCGTTCTTGTACAGAAGATTTACACCCTATCCAAGCTGCTCGTGCACGCGCTCGACACGGAGGAGGGCAACATCCTCGAGCACAGGAGCTACCTCGCGGTAAAGGAGGAGGAGAGCGTGCGCGCGTTGTCTGGATGGGCGTTGAGGGGCCGAACCTGTACTGGATCAGTCGTGCAGAGGAGCTGTGCATGTTTCTGCCCATGCCTTCTCTGCCTCCTCTCCCGCTAGTGACGCATGACTGCGCAGCGTCCGCTGGGGGTACTGATGCTCTCGCCCGCGTCTCGGGCAAGCTATGTAGATTATCCCACATCCTCTGCCCCAGGCGGAAAAGCCGTCATTGGAGGCGTCGATAGCTGACCTGATCGGTGCGGACGCCCCCCGGGCCGACCTGAAGTGGTAACGGGAAAGCTTGACCAGTATGTATGTGTCTCATGCCCATCGCATTATTGATTAGTGCTGACTTGACTTAGCGCGCCCAACACAAACCTGCCCCGTGACTGGGCTCCCGCGCCATATCTCGACTCGCGGACCGGTGTGCCCTTTGTGCCTGCGTGCGAGGTGTTGAGCCTGATCTTGAGCCACGAGTACGTGTGGAGTGCTGGGTTGGGGTGCTGTATTGCGCAGGAGGGGGAGCAGAGGAGCAGATGCCTAAATCACTGCAGGCCGACGAGAGCAATGGCGATGCGGGAACGGATTTAGAAGATGTGGCGACTGATACAGGCAAGGGTATGGCGGTGCGGACGCTCTGTATGTGACTTATGATACAGGTTTTGCGGTGCGGATGGTCATGGGACTTTGCATTGCTTATGCTCAGAATATAGCAATGCCAGTGCAATGAATGTTAAATTGGAGGGCGACCGCCAACAGGTCTCGAAAGAAGACCGAAGGCTTCTGTTGGCGTGATACCACACAGGGCTTCTGCTTCTTCGCCTCTCTCCTCTTGAGCTCTTGCAACAGGACTCCTGCTGTCCTTCCGCCACGATCATGTCCCGCCCTCCATCCGCCTGTTTATCCACTGTCGCAAATAGGCCTACTTGAAGTACTTCTGCACATCTCAGGACTGCCATATTGCCCCCGGTCTATCACGCGCGGCACGCCGCGTCCCAACCGCGTCCACAGACTTCGTCGGAGAGCAATTCAGCATCGCAGTCATTGAAGATCGCGGCGTTGTGCGTGAACTCGGACTCGCTGTGAGGACACGGGGTGCACAACAGGACTCTCGAGTAGCCACCTTTCGTCACAGTCCCTTGGGGCTGGATCGCCATGGGCTTCGCCAAATCGCACACTGGTCATCATCTGTCCCATGATACGAGCGTGACGATGACGCCCACTGAGGTTATGCCGACGACGCCCGAGGGTGGCCAGTTTGAATACGGGCTTGAGCATCGTGCGTACCGAGTGTGCCTTTCCCGCGTATCCCCCCCTGAACATCTCCATCGCGCCGTTCGCATCCACAGCCGTCGGATCCAAACCGTCCTTCGTGTATACCGTCTGCTCCATTTCCACCAGCCCGCCCAGCTCGTCGTATGGGCCCTCGCGTCCAGCGCATCCCCTGATGCAAAGTTGGTGCAGTACGTCGATTCAGGTACATGCACCTTCGACTTGACGCTCCCCATCACGTCTAGCAGGTCGGTATTTGTCTCAGTCCCTCCCCGAATCCCTACTAACGCGTTGCGCCCCTAGCATGACCCCCACGACGACACACAAACGCTCAACAAACGCTACATGAAGATCGTCGACCGCGGCATCCTCGGCCTCCCCCTTCTCGGCGTGCTCATCGCGCAGTGGACACAGACATTCACTACGCACTGGTTCGTGGGGAACGCGGTGGTGTAGGCTATGCTGAACGGGCTCGTTATCGTGGCAGGTATCGCGCTGGGTATCAATGCCGTCAATGAGAGCATACGTCTGGATGATGTACACAAAGTCAGCCCCTCCCCCCTGCTCCTTCCGTTTCACCGTACGGTACAGTGCTAACGGAAATCGTGTGCAGAAACTCGGCATCGCCCTATTCGTGCTTTATTCTGTGCATTACTGGGCGGCTCCATCATTCACTTCTGAAAATCCAAGACCGCTACACTCCGTCCTCGGGCTGCTCATAATCCATCATCGCCCTCGCCTTCTAGCAAGTAAGGGCGGGGTACATGCACGAGTACCCGGAGTGGACGACGGGCAAGATGCCGAGGGGGGTGAACGCGTTTCGGATCTTGTGGGATGTGTTCCGGTGGTTGATTTCGCGGGGCTGGCATTGGTACCAAGGCAGTTTAAGCAGGACGGCGCAGCGAGGCCTGGGAAGCAGCATATTGGGGGCGGAAGTTTGAGTGGCGGGAGCACGGCGGGGATCGTGTATCCGGGTCCTGAAATGACGGAACGCAGGGGGAGTGCTGGAAGCGCGTAGTGAAGGTGAATATGCAGAATTGTATCATACCATATACCTGCCTTGCATTGTGGAAGTACTTGCCGCGCACGCGTAATCTCATTGACCTATCTTAAATCGACTGTGTCTGTGTCTTAACTCTCCGGTTAGTCGGCAAGGAGTCCTACTAACTGCGATTTGACACTGGTATTTCCGTCTCATAATAGGGTGCTGGACAGTAACTACGGAATCGCACACATCAAAACAATCAAATGATATTGTCCATTCGCAGGGGCCCAACACAACCACAACACATCCCATCCCTATCTCTCGTCATTCATCGGGCCATCACGCGTCGCCGCCAAGAGGAGTCGTTGACCGACTGCTACACATTGCTGCGGGTTATAATCGCCAACTCTTCCAACGAGCCCACCAAATGATTGTTGTACAAAGCTGGCCGTTCTTCCGCGAGGATCCGGTACAGGTCTACCGCCTCTTGAATCGCTGTCTGCGCCTCCTCCTTTCGACCAATATCTGACAAGTCTATAGATAGATTGTGGAGGGATTTGGCGAGATTAACATTGAACACGGCGGGTCGCTCTCTCGCGAGGACCCGGCACAGATGCACCGCCTCCCGATCCGCTGTTAGTGCCTCCTCCATTTGGCCCGCAGCTGCGAGGTCGATGGATAAAGTGACGAGGGACCGTGCGAGATCAGCATTGAACACGGCTGGGCGCTCTACTGCGAGGGCCCGGTGCAGATCCACCGCCTCCTGAGCCGCCGTGAGTGCCTCCTCCGTCCGACCAACAGCTAACAAGCGGAGAGATAGATTATTGAGGGAGACTGCGAGATAGGCATTGAATACGGCTGGGCGCTCTGCTGCGAGGGCCCGGCGGAGATCCACCGCCTCCTCAACCGCCGTGAGTGCCTCCTCCGTCCGACCGACAGCTGACAAGCCGGCAGATAAATTATTGAGGGAGGCTGCGAGATCAGCATTGAATACGGCTGGGCGCTCTGCTGCGAGGGCCCGGCGCAGATCCACCGCCTCCTGAACCGCCGTGAGCGCCTCTTCCGTCCGACCAACAGCTGACAAGCGGGCAGATAGATTGTTGAGGGACTGTGCGAGATCAGCATTGAACACGGCTGGGCGCTCTGCTGCGAGGGCCCGGCGCAGATCCACTGCCTCCTGAACCGCCGTGAGTGCCTCCTCCGTCCGACCAGCAGCTGACAAGCGGGCAGATAGATTATTGAGGGACCGGGCAAGATGAGCATTGAACACGGCTGAACACGGCTGGGCGCTCTGCTGCGAGGGCCCGGCGCAGATCCACCGCCTCCTGAACCGCCGTGAGTGCCTCCTCCGTCCGACCAACAGCTGACAGGTCGATAGATAGATTGGTGAGGGAGCCTGCGAGATCAGCATTGTACACGGCTGGGCGCTCTGCTGCGAGGGCCCGGCGCAGACCCACCGCCTCTTGAGCCACCGCGAGTGCCTCCTCCGTCTGACCAACAGCTGACAAACGGGCAGATAGATTGTTGAGGGACTGTGCAAGATCACCATTGAACACGGTTGGGCGCTCTGCTGCGAGGGCCCGGCGCAGACCCACACCCTCCTGATCCGCCGTCAGCGCTTCTTCAAGGCGACCTGCATACGATAGACGATTCGAAAGTGAGAGCAGGGCCGATGCTTGTGATTCATCATCAAACTGCTCCCTGATTTCCAGTGCGTGGTCCTGTAAATGATGAGTTCGCAATCCATCCCCAGGACCCATGGAAGCTCACCTTTGACCAGCAGAACACCGATAGTAATCCAGGGAAAACACTTTTAGAAGCCATCACCTCCATCCAAACGGCGGTATGGTGCAGCAGGAATGTTTGTAAGTGTTCCACAATTATAGGATTTAGCACCGTGACATCGGATAGGTGATTGCTCCAAGACTCGCAGCTGTACAGAAGCTGCTCCGAGACGCCAGTCACCCCCGGGATGCCAGGTGGATCATCTTCATCCCTGTCGAGGTAGCCTGTACCAGATATATGGCCAGCCGTGAATTCGCGATCCATTGTTTCAAGGCACAGCTCCGAAAGCCGTCCGCTGTGCACTTTCTCTGAGACATAAAACTTGCGCGTGTGTTGAGCGTTATCGGCGTGCTTCGTGACGAATTCCCGAAAGGATACATGTAGCATGCGAATGGGCTCATGATCAGTTTTGAATCCCACCAGGACGGATCCGAACCTTTCCAACAGAATATCTGCGGATAGCGCTATGCGATGGCTGGCACCGTGTAAAGCCTTGAGTGCAATCAGCGATAAAGGCCTTTTAGCCGCCATGATGGCTCCCACTACAAGTTGATAATCTTCGACGAAATCAGCGTCCTCCCAGTTGACGCAGATCTCGAGAATTGAAGCATATAGAATGTAAATCTTCTTGGTAGGGTCCAGGCCTTGTGGCATAGCTCTTGCGAGCAATGCATCCAGTTTTGCTCTGGGGTTGTAGGTGCTGCGAAGATAGCTGCAAATGGTGGATATCCAAATGAACAGCCCTTCCGCCAATAGTTCTAATTCAGCGATCAGCGTCTCGTCTGGCCAATTAGGTCCCATCCTCGAGCAGAGTCGAGGATCTCGCAATTCTGCGTTTACATAAGCTGCGATGTCTTGTCGACTGTCGAGTGAATGTATATTGATCGGATGTGATAGTATATGGGCATGTCCGGAGAGGTATTGGTCTACAATCCACGTTGATCGCGACGTGATGAGAATTCGCAGCTGCGGCGTAATGTGAGAGGCCTGATCGCGGAGCATGGCAAGTAACCTGGTGTCTGAATCGTCGCCGATGGCTTCGTCCAAAGCGTCAATGACGATCACAATAGGATGGTCAACTGGATGGCGACGCAGAGGGCCCGATATAAATGCCTCGAACTGCCGAGACAGGGAAGCCGAAGCCAGCGAAGGGTTCTGTTCCAAGGCTGCGCTGATGTCGGCGGCGATGGCGGGGTGGCGCACTGCGATATCGCGTGCGATGGTGGTGGCAAGGTGTCGAGGTGTGTTGCGGGAAGCATCATTGCGGTCGAAGAAGAATGATGATGCCAGGAGACCGTCGTTGTGCAGCGCTTGAGCGATAGTGTGAGCAATGGCACTTTTACCGGAGCCCGCGACGCCATTGAGCCAGAATACATTTTGAGCGTCCAGCGAACGTGACCACGCTTGGATTACGGATAATATATTCATCCGCGTGCCAGGTAAGCACACGAGATCAGAATCCCAGGAGGCGCCTTCTGCGTACATGAGTTTGTCCAACGCTGAGAATAGCGTTAGTTTTGGGGGGCAGGTCATCGAGAAATACATGGGCATTGACCTAGCTGCACGTCGCTTGGTCCGTGTGCAATGTAATTGCCGGCTACATTGTTGACAATGCCCGATGTACGCGTGGTGTTGAAAACCTTGTTCGTTATCAGATAAATACTTTCGGGTTGTGATTAAAGTACATACCACGGACGGTACTATGGCGAGCTCATTGGCACAATCGGGGACTGAAGTGCTCTGAGTAGGAATACTTGCACTACTGCGGCTTAACGCGTGCTCGACGACTGGTCTCGCCTCATCGAATCGCACTATCGCGAGCTCGTTGGCGTGATCAGAGGTGTTTCGGCTGGCTACGCTCTGGTCACCGCGGTTCACAGACTGCGTGACGAGTGTGGTACCACTATATCTATCCATAATTCGCGCGAGAAGCTGCGCAGCATCCATTCCATCGAGTGTATTTGTAGTACCCAGCTAAAATGATATTAACGAGACAATTTATTCAATGTAAAGGAATCGGCTACGTACTAGGGGGCCGAAAGGCGTCAAAGTGGCATGGACCTGTGTCTTCATATCCACGATGGATCGTCGGTCCTTCTCGGAAGATGGAAGACGGCCCAGCACACTTGCTTGTTGCATTCCGGAGATTTCGCCTTTAACCTTCTCTAAGGACCTGATATGTCGCACTGAGCTCAGCGCGTGACTGTCAGATGTGTGGATGACGAGACTCACTCAAGCAGTTCGCTCATCTTTTCCCTAACATCTTCCATCCCGGGAGGATCCTGAGTCCCTAGAGATCGCATGACGTTTGTTACAGCGTTTTCGACGTATTGGGCACAGCTTGCGCATTCCTCCTTGTACTTCTGACTCCACCTCCCTTTTTTAATATTTGCCGCAAAGGTCTGCACAGAAGGAATGTGACCCGTGAGCGCACGGCGAACGACACCAAATTTTCAATTGTACCGTGATTGTCTCGATTGTGGCTACCGCGCTTGTTGCTGCGTTCTTGAGCGCTGGAAAGCTATCTTGTGAGATCTCGCTAGCCAGCTCGAGCAGAGCGAATGCATTTGGTCTGCCGGAAACAAGACCGCGTCGCGGCATAACTCGGATGGCGGAGGGAGAAAGAGGATGCGAAATGCAGAGGGCTGAAAACAGCTATATAGTGTACCACAGCACCTCGCTGCCTGTGCATGGTCTTGGGCGTCTAGGGAAAGGCGATGCTGAATCGACGCACAGATTATTGTGGCCTTGATAAATCTGTGTTCCTCGTGGATAATGTGGTATACATGTACGCACATGTTTGCTTGTTGACAGAATGAGAGGGGTAGTATGCATACATATGGAGACGTCCAGTCAAGTCTGTCCAGATTGCTCCTCTGGCTGATCATTTCTAGTCATTACGTGACCTTCGTTCTCTTGTTCTTCAATCTGCTAACCCGTCGCCGCCAGCATAACCTTCACGAACAGCCACTCCCCTTCACCAGCTCGCCTGTCATAACCGGCGGTCGGCACCCCGTGCACAGCTGTCCCTCCCATATCGTCCGCTTCGGCTAAGCCCTTCTTCCTATGCAGCAGCCAGACCATGACTGAGTGTTGTCCTCGCACTGGGCGCAGTTCGCGCTGTGACATTATCCAGGTGCGTCCCTTGTTCTCTCCGCGTATATCTATCTAACACCAACTCGCAGGCCCTCACAACAAAATCGCATTGTGGGCTAACAGAAGACTCAATACCACCACCAATGCACCTTAGCCTCCTCCCTTGGCTCGATCGCCGTGGGCTTCGACGCGAATATGGCCAGCTTGCCCATGATCATCATCTGGCCCAGTAGCGATGTGAACGTAACTCTGAGCCAGCGCCGACTGTGGTTCCCATCCTCAAGCGCTCCCTCCAGTACGACCACACACCACCCAACCGCCACCCCCAGAGCCGATTGCCCCACCGCTTGCACTCATCGAGCTCCAGGCCCAGCTCCGCGACACCCAGTCCTCCCTCACGAGCCACATAAGAAAAGTCCGGGCGCTCGAAGACGTTTCTGCGGAGCGCGGGGCCATCAAGTGGGAGGCTTCATTACTGAGGTCGCTGGTCGAAGGCTAGAAGGGGTCGTTGAAGGATGAGGAAGTCGAGGATTTCGCGGGCGACGACGACGACGCCCGCGACATCCGCACAATGGTTCCCCACGAGCTGGAGCTCGTCACCGAAGAGGACGAGGAGCACGCAGCACAACATGAAGTGACGAAGACGGCGGTTAGCACTGGGCCGCCCACGCACGCCAGAACCAACCTACTTGAGAATGTCGAATCCAGAGGATGAAGAGAAGCACCACGCTTAGCCTCCCCGGAGCATACCATGACTATGGAGGATTAGACCGAGCGCCTGACTGCGCTATCCATCTACCTCGAGGCCGCGCTGGACCTGCCCGCCTCTCTCCAGGTACGGCACACCGCCGCCCAAAGCACCATCTTTACCCTCGAGTCAAAATCAACGCCCTGGAGAGCCTCGTCCAAACCACCCAGCAAGCCCCGCCCGTCGTCGACCAGCCATGAGGACAGCCTTATCGAGACTCAGTGAGCTCAGCAGCCCTTCCCTACCCCATATATCAGCACACTGGAGCAGCACTAGCAGCCGAGGGTACCAGACGTGAAGCGCGCTCGGTCTCGCTCCTGCGGGCGGACACAAGCTCCACCACGCAAAGGCCGCTACAGCACCAGCCAGTCTTAGCCGCGACTCTGAAGAACCCGAGCCACGACAACGCTCAGGCGGCGCTTTGGGGAACCTGGGCGGCGGAGGACTCGGGTTTGAGCTGCGCCGCGGGACAACCGCGACCTCACCGCGGTAGCAACGTTCCGGGCGTAGCTTGACTCGCCATCACAACGGATTCGATCTGAATCCGTCGGAAGCGGAAATTGAAGGTGAGAAGAGAACACCTACTCTCCGCGAGGGAGAGGCAGCGGGTGAGAAGTGCCTGCCTCCTGGTGACCGGAAGTAGTCAGAAAAGGGTAAACCGTCCCTACAGCCAGTCTCTGAATATCAGTCCGACGCGACTACATCCGCGACCGTCACCACCGCGA
>KV417494.1:159080-177870 GCA_001630335.1 Athelia psychrophila | reverse complement strand
GGCGTACAACATCGGAACGCCGCCCAGCTCGTACGCGCACAAGTGGCCTCTGCTCGCGGGGCAGTTTGGTCTCGTGGGGGCTCCGCCAGCGGCGGACGAGGGAATCGACGTGGCCGCGTGGGTGAGCGCACATCGAGTTGAGTGGGAAGTCCTAGAGAAGGGGTATGGGCTGCAGGCGGGCGTGATTGAGAAAGTGGGGTGGGACTTCTTGATCATCCTGACTATTCCTGTCGACAGGGAGTATGATACTTCCAAGGCCCGCGAGTTGGGATTCCAGGAGGAGGTGGATTTGATGGCGACATACAAGGAAGCTTGGGGGCTGATGGCTGCATCGAAGTTGCTTCCGCCTGTCTGATGATTGTGCTCTACCTGTATCACTGCATGTTTAACAAAAATCAGTCCTAATCTAAATATTATGTTCACCTTTTGATCCTTGCGCTATAAAGAAGAGGACGGGACTTTGGCTCAAGCTCAAGCCTAAGCGGTCCTTACCGCCTCCTAATCACGTTTTGAGTTCAATATTATGGTTATTAGTGCGAGAAATGGCGGGAAATATCTGTGTGATCTTCGCAAATCTCGTCAGTGTGCCGACGAATGTATCTGTACTCCAAGCTGCGGGTCTGATTCGCTGCCAGATGACATCGACCCACGGACTTCAAGGTGAGGGGCCGGGGCATCCGCTGCCAGCACTACTATCAGTCTCTCCTTGCTGCGTCGCGTTTGCTAATTTTTATCATGGTCCTTTGAAAACCTCTTAGCAAAGGAGACATGCTGGTGTCATATGGTCACTGGGCAAGATCTAACTCGAAGTTATTCTAAGATCGAGACTCTGCTTCGGCCACAATGACGCTCACCCGATGCTCGACCTCCCTAATCATACCATATTCCAGGCAGTTTCAGCAGGGTACTTGACGCCTCTTCTTGTCTCAGACGACAGCAATTTAATGAATGCCCAACGCTATCCCAGTGTCCAATCGTTTCGGTTCCTCGCGTCCGTGTAAAAATAGCCCCTAACAGACTTCTCCTCACCAATCTTGTCCCGTCTGACGTTCATCTCGCCTTCTCACAACAGCACGGGTCGACTTTATACACAGTGCACCCACCACCGCCTTCTCAGTTAGTTGAACCATGGCATTCGCAGACAGCAGCATTCCCGCCTATCCCTCAAGCCGATGGCGTTTATGTTCCCCGCGTTGAAACCACCGTCGGCCACGCACAGCTGTCGATCCCCATATCGCACACATCCGCTGAGCCCTTCTTCCTGTCCATTTCATGAATGAGTCTTGTCCTCGCACTCGACTTACTTCGCGTTGTGAGCAGCATGCAGGTGCGCCCGTTGTCCTCTCCCTGCATACCCATCTAACACCAACTCGCAGACCCTCACAACAAACAGGATAGCGGGATGCTCGTAATACGTGTAGCTTCGTCGTTTTCCCTAATGCCACCCCACCCTGGCTCGACTGCCATGGGCTTCGGCGCGAACATGGCAACTCGCCCATGATCATCATCTGGCTGGATAGCGATGCGAGCGTGACGCTGAGCTAGCGCTAACTGTGTTGTATATTCTCGAGGTCTCCCGCCAGTACGACCACCCCCCCACCCAATCATCATCCCCACAGCCGATTGCCACTCCACCTGCAATCAATGAGCTCCAGTCCCATCTCCGCGACACCCAGTCCTCCCTCGCCAGCCACTTAGGCAAAGTCTGGGCGCTCGAAGACGCTGAGGTCCCCGGTGGAAGGCTCGAAGGGGGTCGTCGAAGGACGAGGAAGATGAGTCTACGAACGAAGACGACGACCGTAACATCTGCACGTTGGTTCCCCACGAGCTTGAGCGCGTCGACGAGGCGCAGCACAACATGAGGCCGACGAGGAGCGACGAAGGTGGCAGTCAGAGCCAGTTCGCCCATAACCAATCCACCTTGGAATGTCACATCTAGAGGATGAAGATGGCAGTTTTTACATTCGGATTCCCGAGCTCCTGCGTTCAGCTTTCCCGTCCACTGCCCCTCTCAACTTCCGTCAACCCCTACCAAAACCCTTATACTACCATGGACGAAGAACGCGACGAAACCCTCGTCTCGCGGGATGAACACCGGCGAGACTGCTTCGCGACTCAAAACCGCTACCCAGCGCCGAGTGAGCCCCATTCCCTCCGTCTCCCCTTCCCTTTCACAACGATCTTACCTCCACTCGATCGCAGCCTACTCGCCCCAAGAAAGCCGCTCTTGTACAGAAGACGTACAGCCAATCCGAGCTGCTCGCGCGCGCGCTCGACACGGAAGGCAGCATCCTCGAACACAAGAGCTACCGCGCGGCGGAAGAGGAGAAGCGGGCGCGGGCGCGCGTCGTCCGGAAGGGCGATGAGGGGCCGACGCTGCACTGGATCATTCACGCGGAGGAGCCTTGTGTGTCTGCGCCTATGATTTCTCTGCCTTTCTTCCGCCTGTGACCACGCAGCGTCCACCGGGGGTTCTAATGCTCTCATCCGCGTCTGGGGCAAGCTGTGTACATTATCCCACATCCTCTGCCCCAGGCGGAAAAGCCGACAGTGGAGGCGACGATAGTTGACCTGATCGGTGCCCCGGGCCGATCTGAAGGTGTAACGGGAAAGCTCGACCAGTATGTATGTGTCTCATGCTCTTCGCATTATCGATTAGTGCTGACTTGACTTAGCGCGCCGACACAAACCTGCCCCGTGACTGGGCTCCCGCGCCATATCTCGATCTGCGGACCGGTGTGCCCTTTGCGAATGTGCCTGCGCGCGAGGTGTTGAGCCTGATCTTTGAGCCACGAGTACGTGTGGAGTGCGGGGCTGGGGTGCTGTATCGCGCGGGAGGGGGAGCAGATGCCTAAAACACCCCAGGCCAACGAGAGCAATGGCGATGCGGAAATGGATTTAGGAGATGTGACGACCGATACAGGCAAGGGAATGGCGGTGCGGACGCTATGGATGTGACTTATAATACAGGTTTTGCGGTGCGGATGGTCATGGAACTTTGCATGGCTTATGCTCAGAATATAGCAATGCCAGTCGCAATGAATGTCAAATTGGAAGGCGACCGCCAACAGGTCTCGAAAGAAGACCGAAAGCTTCTGTTGGCGTGATACCACATATGGCTTCTGCTTCTTCGCCTCTCTCCTCTTGAGCTCTTACAATAGGACTCCTGCTGTCCTTCTGCCACGATCATGTCCCGCCCTCCATCCGCCTGTTTATCCACTGTCGCAAATAGGCCTACTTCTGCACATCTCAGGACTGCCGTATTGCCCCCGAGCTTTCACACCCGGCACGCCGCGTCCGCAGACTTCGTTGGAGAGCAATTTAGCATCGCAGTCATTGAAGGTCGCGGCGTTGTGCGTGAACTCGGACTCGCTGTGAGGACACGGGGTGCACAGCAGGACTCTCAAGTAGCCGCCTTTCGTCACAGTCCCTTGGGGCTGGATCGCCATGGGCTTCGCCAAATCGCAGACTGGTCATCATCTGCCCCATGATACGAGCGTGACGCCGAGTCAAAGGATGAAGTCGGTCGAGGTGTTATGCCGATGATGGTGAGCACCCCGAGGGTAATCGGTCAATGGAGCATATCGTGCAAAGCTTCGTGTATACCGTCTCCTCTATCTCCCCCAACCCCTCCGCCCATCTCGTCATATGGGTCCTCGCGTCCGCCCTCGCGTCCAGCGCGTCCCCTGATGCAAAGTTGGTGCAGCACGTCGATTCAGGTACTTGCACCTTCGACTTGACCCTCCCCATCTCGTCTAGCAGGTCAGTATCTGTCACAGGCCCTCCCCGAATACCTACTAACGCGTTGCGCCCCTAGCATGACCCCCACGACGACACACAAACGCTCAACAAACGCTACCTTAAACTCGTCGACCGCGTCATCCTCGGCCTCCCCCTCCTCGGCGTGCTCATCGCGCAGTGGACACAGACATTCACTACGCACTGGTTCGCGGGGCACGTAGTGGTGCAGGCTATGCTGAACGGGCCCATTATCGTGGCAGGTATCGCGCTGGGATCAATGCCGTCAATGAGAGCATGCGTCTGGATGATGTACACAAGATCAACCCGCCACCCCACTCCTTTCGTTTCATCGTACGATACAGTGCTAACGGAAATCGTGTGCAGAAACTCGGCATCGCCCTATTCGTGCTTTATTCTGTGCATTACTGGGCTCCATCATTCACTTCTGAAAATCCAAGACCGCCACACTCCGTCCTCGGGCTGCTCATAATGCATCATCGCCCTCGCCTTCTAGCAAGTAAGGGCGGGGTACATGCATGAGTACCCGGAGTGGACGACGGGCAAGATGCCGAGGAGGGTGAACGCGTTATGGATCTTGTGGGTTGTGTTGATTCCGGTGGTTGATTTCGCGGGGCCGGCGTTGGTGCCAAGGCAGTTTAAGCAAGATAGTGCTGCGAAGGCGGGAAAGCAGCAGATTGGGGGGCATGAGTTTGAGGGGCGGGAGCGCGGCGGGGATCGTGCATCCGGTGCCTGACGTGAGGGGGGGCAGCGGGGGTACGGGGAGTGCGTAGTGAAGTTGAGTATGCAGAATCGTATCGTACCATATACCTGTCTTGTGTTTTAGACTGCGTACGCGTACTGTCATTTACCTATCTTGAAATATATCTTGCCCGTGTCTTAACTCTCCGGTTAGTGGGCGAGTAGTAAGGCCCTACTAAATACGATTCGAAATTGTAGCGATTGCGTATCATGATGTTATCCTGAACAGTTACTATGAAATAAAACACATCAAATGATATTGTCCATTCACAGGGGCGCAACATAAACCAAACATATCCTGTGTCTCTTCATTCATCGGGCACTCGTGTGTCGCCCGCCGTGAGGGGTCGTTGACTGACTGCTACACATTTCTGCGAGTTAGAATCGACAAAATTTTCAACGAGCCCGCCAAATCATTGTTGTACAATGCCGGTCGTTCTTCCACGAGGATCCGGTACAGGTCTACCGCCTCCTGAATCACTGTCAGCGCCTCCTTCTTTCGACCAATATCTGACAAGTCCATAGATAGATTGCGGAGGGATTCAGCGAGATCAGCATTGAATACAGCGGGTCGCTCTCTCGCGAGGACCCGGTACAGACCAACCACCTCCCGATCGACTGTCATCGCCTCCTCCATTTGGCCAGCAGCTGCGAGGTCGATGGATAAAGTGATGAGGGACCGTGTGAGATCACCATTGAACACGGCTGGGCGCTCAGCTGCGAGGGCCCGGTGCAGATCCACCGCCTCCTGACTCGCCGTGAGTGCCTCTTCCATCCGACCAACAGCTGTGAGGTCAACGGATAAATTGGTGAGGGATTTGGCGAGATCAGCATTGTACACGGCTGGGCGCTCTGCTGCGAGGGCCCGGCGCAGATCCACCGCCTCCTGATCCGCCGTGAGTGCCTCCTCCGCCCGACCAACAGCTGACAAGTGGACAGATAAATTGTTGAGGGAGGTTGCGAGATGAGCGTTGAATACGGCTGAGCGCTCTGCTGCGAGGGACCGGTGCAGATCCACCGCCTCCTGAACCGCCGTCAGTGCCTCCTCTGTCCGACCAACATCTGACAAGTCGGCAGATAGATTATTGAGGGAGGTTGCGAGATCAGCATTGAACACAGCTGGGCGCTCCGCTGCGAGGGCCCGGTGCAGATCCACCGCCTCCTGAACCGCTGTGAGTGCCTCCTCCGTCCGACCAACAGCTGACAAGTCGGCAGATAGATTATTGAGGGAGGTTTGCGAGATCAGCATTGAACACAGCTGGGCGCTCCGCTGCGAGGGCCCGGTGCAGATCCACCGCCTCCTGAACCGCTGCGAGTGCCTCCTCCGTCTGACCAACAGCTGACAAGTCGGCAGATAGATTATTCAGGGACTGTGCGAGATGCAGATTGAACACGGCTGGGCGCTCTGCTGCGAGGGCCCGGTGCAGATCCATTGCCTCCTGAGCCGCTATGAGCGCCTCCTCTGTCCGACCAACATCTGACAAGTGGCTAGATAGATTATTGAGGGACTGTGCGAGATCAGCATTGAATACGGCTGGGCGCTCTGCTGCGAGGGCCCGGCGCAGATCCACCGCCTCCTGAACCGCTGTGAGTGCCTCCTCCGTCTGACCAACAGCTGACAAGTCGGTAGATAGATTATTCAGGGACTGTGCGAGATGCAGATTGAACACGGCTGGGCGCTCTGCTGCGAGGGCCCGGTGCAGATCCATTGCCTCCTGAGCCGCTATGAGCGCCTCCTCTGTCCGACCAACATCTGACAAGTGGCTAGATAGATTATTGAGGGACTGTGCGAGATGCGCATTGGACACGGCTGGGCGCTCTGCTGCGAGGGCCCGCCGCAGATCCACCGCCTCATGATTCGCTGTGAGGGCCTCCTCCTTCCGACCAACAGCCGACAAGCTGTTAGATAGATTATTGAGGGACTGTGCGAGATCAGCATTGAATACGGCTGGCCGCTCTGCTGCGAGGGCCCGACACAGATCTACCGCCTCTTGATCCGCCGTCAACGCCTCCTCGAGACGACCTGCATACAATAAGCGAATCGAAAGCGAGCACAAAGCCGATGCTTGCGATTCATCATCACACAGTTCCCTGATTTCCGGTGCATGGTCCTGTAGATGATGAGTTCAAAAGTCATGCTCGGGACCCATGGAAACATACCTTTGACCAGTAGAACGCGGGTAGCGATCCAAGGAAAGTACCTTTCGATGATACCACTTCCATCCACGTGGTGGTATGTTCCAATAAGAATGCCCGTAAGTGTTCCACTATGATGGGACTTGGCTTTGTGACATCGGAGATATGGTCATTCCAAGACTCGCAGCTATACAGAAGCTGTTCGGAGACGCCAACCACCTCGGGGATTCCAGGTGGGTCATCATCATACCTTTCAAGATAGCCAGTGCCGTGGATTTCCCCCGCGGATAATTCACGAACCATGGTTTGAAGGCACAGCGCTGCGAGCCGTTGGCTGTGAGCTTTCTCCGATACATAATATTTGCGAGTGTGTTGAGCGTTATTGGCGTTGTTCGTAATGAATTCACGGAAGGAAACGTGCAACATGCGAATAGGTTCATGATCGGTTTTAAATCCCACCAGGACGGAGCCGAATCGTTCTAATAAAATATTGGCGGATAGTTCCATCGGATGGTTGGTACCATGCAAAGCCTTGAGCGCCATCAGCGACAAAGGCCTTTTTGCTGCCATGATGGCACCCATGACAAGACCATAATCCGCGAGGAAGTCGGCGTCTTTCCAGTCAGCACAGAGCTCAAGAATGGATGCATACAAGACATCCATTTTGTTGCTAGCGGGAAGGCCTTGTGGGATGGATTTCGACAGCAATGCATCCAGTTTCGCTCTGGGTTTGTAGGCGCTGCGCAGATAGCTGCAAATGGTAGCTATCCAAATGAACAGGCCTTCCGCCAAGGCCTTTAATTCAACAATCAGCGCCTCGTCAGGCCAACAAGGTCCCATCCTCAGGAGCATCGTACTGTCCCGCAGCTGCGCGTCTACGTAAGCTGCAATGTCCTGTTGATTGTCGAGTGAATGTATATTGATGATATGGGATGTTATGTGGACCTGGCCAGAGAGGTACTGTTCGATGATCCACGTTGTTCGGGACGTGATAAAAATCCGCAGCTGCGACGGAAGGTGAGAGGCCTCGTCGTGTAGTATGGAAAGTAAGCTGGTGTCCGAATCATTGGTGATGGTTTCATCTAAAGCATCAATGACGACCACAATAGGCCGGTCAACTGGATGGCGACGCAGCGGCCCCGCTATATATGCTTCGAACTGCCTCGACAGCGGAGCCGAAGCCAACGTAGGCTCCTCTTCCAAAGCTGCACTGATGTCGGCGGCGATGGCGGGGTGGCGCACTGCGATATCGCGTGCGATGGTGGTGACAAGGAGTCGAGGGGTGTTACGGGAAGCATCATTGCGGTCGAAGAAGAATGATGATGCTAGCAGACCGTCCCTGTGCAGCGCTTGAGCGATGGTGTGGGCGATGGCGCTTTTTCCGGCACCCGCCACGGCATTGAGCCAGAAGAGATTCTGAGCATTAAAGGAGCGCGACCACGCATGTATTACGGCCAAAATATTCGCGCGTGTGCCAGGCAAGCATACGAGCTTCGGGTCCCACGAGGCGCCCTCTGCACAGATAAGTTTATCCAAC
The DNA here is from genome assembly GCA_001630335.1 of Athelia psychrophila. NCBI lineage: Eukaryota > Fungi > Basidiomycota > Agaricomycetes > Atheliales > Atheliaceae > Athelia > Athelia psychrophila. The sequence goes on along the minus strand of KV417494.1, from coordinate 169,697 downwards.
ACTGAGAACGGCTTCAGTTTGGCGAGGAAGCTCATCGAGATCTAAGTCGGTGTGTACTGACCTAACTGCTCGTCGCTTGGTCCGTATATATTGTAGTCGCCGGCAACATTCGTGACAATGGCTCCCGATGTAGCCGTAGTGTTGAAAACCTTGTTTACTATCAGATACATACTTTCGAGTTGTGATTGAAGTACATACCACATGTTCTATCACAAGCTCATTAGCGCCGCGACTGGCCGAAGCAATTTGATTGACAACGCTCGCACTACCAGTGCGGTTTAACGAGCGTTCGACAGCTGGTCTCACCCCACCTAATCGCACCATCGAGAGCTCGTTGGCTTCATCAGAGGCATTTCGATTGACCACGCTCTGGCCACCGCGGTTCACAGACTGGGCAACAACTGTGGTACCACGATATCTGTCCAAAATTCTTGCGAGAAGCTGCGCAGCATCTATTTCATCGAGCGTATTTGTAGTACCCAGCTAAGACGGTATTCGTGAGACAATCAATCGACAATGCAAAGGAGTAACATACTATGGGGCCGAAAGGCGTCAAAGTGGCATGGACTTGCGTTTTCATATCGGCGATGGATTGACGATACTTCCCGGAAGATGGAAGACGGCCTAGCAAACTTGCATTTTGCATTCCGGAGATTTCGCCCTTAACCTTTTCTAAGGACCTGTTATTTCGCGCTCAGCTCACCGCGTGAGCTTTCAGATGTGTAAATGATGAGACTCACTCAAGCAGTTCGTTCATCTTCTCCGTAACATCTTGGCTCCCTGGAGGATCCTGAGCCCCAAGAGATCGCATGACGTTTACCACAGCATTTTCGACGTATTGGACACAGCTTGCACATTCCTCCTTATATTTCTTGTTCCACCTCCCTTTTTTAATATTCGACGCAAAGGTCTGCCCGGGAGGAATGTGTTCTGTGAGCGCACATTGCAGGGCATTAAGCTTTGAATCGTACCGTGATTATCTCGATGATGGAAACAGCGCTTCTGGCTGCGTCCTTGAGCGCAGGAAAGGTATCCGGTGGGATCTCAGTGGCCAGGTTGAACAGAATCAGTGCCTCTGGTTCGCCGGAAACTAGGCCGCGTCGCGGCATGACTCGGATGGCGGAGAGAGAAAGAGGATGCGAAATGCAGAGGGTTGAAAACTGCCCCTATGGTGCCCAGTCGCTGCCTGTGGTCTTGGGCGTCTAAGGGAAGGCGATCATTCAAGTTGAACCTTTATATCATGTACTTAACTCTTCCTTCACACTCTGCAACCCATGTCGCAGTCTTTCTCAATCTGCATACCTCGCCGGCTAGTTCGTCGCCGCGCCCACCCCCCTTTATTAGCTCATATTCTATCTTACTAGGCCCCCGGAAGCTCCCCCTTCTAACCACCCGGAAAATATGGGATTTGAGGCCCGAAAATGGCCAAATGTGTGTCCGGAGATAGGGGATTTGAGGCCTCGAAATGGTCTACGTCTGTCCGGCGATAGGGGATTTGAGGCCCGCGGGCCTCGATTTTTGGGAAAAAATAGGTGGTAGCTTGTACCAGAAAGCAAAAAGTAGTGACCATTGACGAGAATTGAACACGAAACCTTGAGGACGACCTGAATCAGCGGCCCGAAAATTTGCTTTTTTACCGTATCACGTGATTATGTCTGTCCGATATAGGGGATTTGAGAACCAAACTGGCCTCAACCATAGGGGATTTGAGGCCCATTTTGAGAGATTTTTCCGGGTGGTTAGAAGGGGGAGCTTCCGGGGGCCTATCTTACTCCGTCGCCTGTACCGACGTCGCCTGGCACCCCTTGCACAGCTGTCCCTCCCGTATTGTGCACTTCGGCTAAGCCCTTCTCCTTCTGCAGCAGCCATGATGTTATTCTATGACTGAGCATTGTTCTCGCACTCGGCACAGTTCGCGCTGTAACTAACGCAGTTCGCTCTGTGACCAGCATACAGGTGCGCCCCTTCTTCTCTCCGTGGATGCCTATCTAACGCCAACTCGCAGACCGTTACAACAAACTCATCGTAGAGGCTAACAGGAGACTCGTAATGCTCGGAACTTCGTCGTCTTTTCCAAGATCACCACCCAATGCGCCACCACCTCCTCCCTTGGCATCATAGCGATGTGAGCGTGACGCTGAGCCAGCGCCGATTGCGTTGCCTATGCTCGAACTCTCCCTCCAGTACGATCACCCCCCATCCAATCATCATCCCCGGAGTCGATTGCCCATCCACTGCGCTCAACAAGCTTCAGACCTAGCTCAACCACACCCAGTCTTCCCTCGCTATCCACGCAGACAAATTCAGGGCGCTCGAAGGCGTGTTTTACCGATCACGAGGCCATCAAGTGTGAAGTTTCATTGCTAAGGTCGCTGGTAGAAGGCTCGAAGGCGTCGAAGGACGAGGAAAGATGAGGAGTTCGCGAACAGCGACGACGATAGGAGCATCTGCGCGGTGGTTCCCCACGACCTGGAGCGCGTCGATGAGCATGCAACGCAACAGGAAGCGGATGAGGGCGACGAAGGCGGTGGTTAGAGCTGGGTCGCCCACGCACGCCAGAAACAACCCACTTCGGAATGTCGCATTCAAAGGATGAAGAGGAGCACCACCACCCTAGTCGACCGCGCTCAACCTCCCCGAAGCATACCACGGTGATGCAGGACTTGACCGAGCGCCCGCCTGCGCTATCCAACCACCTCGAAGCCGCGCTGGAACTGCCCACCTCCCTACAGGCACAGCACACCACCGCCCAAAGCACCATCTCTGCTCTCAAGTCGAAGGTCAACGCCCCCGAGAGCCTCGTTCAACACACCCAGCAAGCCCCGCCCGTCGTCGAAGCGCCACTACCACCAGCGCAGCCTGAGGCCGAGTCTCTGACCGACATCCATGCCGAGTGGGAAAATATTGTCGAAGGCCAGTGGTCCTCGGTCCGTGAAGAGTGGGCGATGAAGGGAGCGCCTCTCATCCGCAAGGGAAGAGGGGAAGTCAAAGGTGAAGGCCACCGAGTCCAACTTCAGCAATATCACCGACAAGTTCGACGCGGGCCTTACAACGCTGGCGTTACTCCAGCGCCAACAGGGCGCCACGTCGGAATTTTGGCTCATAGGAGGCGGGCCTAAAGGGTTTCGCGGCGGACTCGCAACAGCACCGAGCCCAAGACGTTTCAGCGCTGATTCTGACCGACTACGACATCGCCGGAAACGCAACCCTCGAACACGCGCCGGCGTCCTCGCTCTGGCTCGCGCGAAGTAGGCCATGGGAGGTGAGGATCACGACGAGGTCACACGACCATATACCTCGTCCCTTGCCGATGCCTCGAGTGGCTCGGAGCCATTCCTACAGGAGTAAACCGACTCCGAGCCCGGGAAGGATGACATGGCGGTAGTCAAGCAGCTCGAGACGCCAGAGTCCTCGATCCACGAAGCCCTCATGGCTACAGGTGCAGATACTCCATCGTTGATTCGGAACCTCGTCGTATGCGAACGGACATGTGGATCTATACGCGGAAAAAGATCGCGCGGACTCGGGTATGGTGCGTTGTCTCTTCGCTTCGCACTTCTTGGATGCATGGCTAAGGTATTCATTCGTCTCGCAGCACTTGACCAGCACGCGAGCAGCTGTGGGCATACTGGTGTTGGGTGTCACGGCTGCCGTTGTGCTCTGGCGCGTCAAACCAGAGTAGTGATCACACTGCTTGTATTGGCTATTGCATTGCGTGGTCGCTGGTGTGGATATGCGTGTCTCAAACGTTCATTACTGTGTATGATTTTAGACGTCCTTCGTAAATATACTCATGCCCGCTGCCTGGCTCTTTGTTCCCTTGTTCTATTTTTTGGTGCTCACTCTTCATATTCTTTCCTTGGTGTCTTCAATATTATCCCCGTCGCTTGCTCAGCTTTGTCTATAGAGCTCAAGCCTCGCACGCCTAAATCGCTTCTGCATCGGCCGAGACGTCCGGACCAATCTTGTCGCGTCATTGACTGTCATCCGCCACGACCAGAACCTGCACGTCCTCTGGGTCCTCGTCCCTCGGCTGGATCGACATGAGCTTTCGGCGAACATGCCCAGCGCCGATGAGAGTGTTACCGACCGAAGTTATGCAGACAGTGGTGTGTAGCCCGCCGCGGGTTGAGCAGCGCGAATAGCGAGTGTCCCATTCCCATGTTTATCCCCGGCCGACCATCTCCATCGCGCCATTCGCACTCATTCGCATCCACAGCCGTCGGCGCCAAGTCCTTCGTGTACACCGTCTCCTCCATCTCCCTAACTCCTCCACGCAGCCCGTCATTAGGGCACGGGAAATTTGGGACCGGTTAATTAACGCCGTTAATTAACCGTGTAATTTACATGTAATTTACAGGGTAAATTTGGAGGTCCAATAATCAGGTGTAAATTAGAGTAAATTAGAGGAATCTGTAGCTGAGCGCCAGCGGTTCGTGCTGCGGAACGATGGAAATAAAATTGACATCACAAAAACCCCTATGTCTAGGAAAAAACTTGCGCTGTCATTCAAATCACACAAGTTCTGATTGCTCGCCGACAATCCCAGCTGAACATGGCAGAGTCCAGCATCTCAACCGACATTCAACTTACGCGGGCTCGCACTCTGATCAAGGATATTGCAACTCTGTCGCCGATCCTGCCACAAGAAACTGTTAAACTGGCAGTTAGCCGTGATAAGAAGACGTGGGCACCCTCAAGAAAACTATTCAAGTCCGACAATGGCATCGCAGAAGTGCCGTCCACTCCGTCCGCTCCGTCTGCGCCTCTTGATGACAACAAATGCGTACCTGTTTAACGAGGCTCGAGCTGTATCTACTTGTATATGGCGGGAAAAAATTGTTTTGTGAGCTGGAAAACGCAAAATACAAGCATGTAAATTAGACGTTAATTAACCGGTCATTTTGGGCGGTAAATTTGGTCGCTCAACCAGTGGGTGTAAATTACAGGGTTAATTTGGGCTCAGACCTAATTTCCCGTGCCCTACCCGTCATCTAGGCCCTCGCGTCCGATGCCCCCGTCCAGCGCGTCCCCCGATGCGACGTTGATGCACCACGTCGACTCGGGGACATTCACCGTCCACTTGACCCTCCCCATCTCGTCCAATAGGTCGGTATTTTTTTCAGGCCCCCCTCCATGAATACCTGCTAACCTGTTACACCCCCAGCACGATCCCGACGACAACCAGCACAAGCGACGCCGAGCACAAACGCTGAACGATGGTCGTCGACCACGGCATCCTCGGGCTGATCCACCCGGTGTGCTCATCGCGCTGTAGACGCGCACGTTCACGACGCAGTAGTTCGCGGGAACGCGGTTGTGCAGGTTGTGTTGAGCGGACCGATTATCGGGGCGGGTATCGCGCTGAGGATTAATGCGGTGGATGAGAGCATGGGGATGCATCCAGATGGGACGACAAGGTCAGCCCGCCTCCCTTCCGCCTCCATCCTGCCGCTTGCCATCCGATTCTGTGCCGCCCACCAAGTCTAACACCCTGTGGAATTTATGGTAGAAATTCGGCATCACCCTTTGCGTGCTCTGCCTCGTGCAATTGTTGGGCGACTCCATCATCCACTTCTTCAAATCTCAGACCGCCACCCATCGCCCCGCGCAGAACTACGCCCATGCGCTCCTCGGGTGGCTTAGCATCTCTGTTGCGAAGGGGAGAGAGGGGAAGCAGCAGATTCGGATAGGGGGCGAGGCTTTGGACAGGAGGAGTACGGCGGGGATCGTGCATCCGAGTCCTGATATGAGGGAGGGGTGCAACATAATATATACCTGCTTTAAGTTCTGGACCGTACTTTCACTTACATATCTTAAATCAATTTTTTGTACGTCTTGACTCTCAGGTTGGTGGGCAAGTAAGGGCCTACTAGCTATAGATACGATTCGAAATTGTGATGCTTCCGTATTGTGATATTGTCCTGAACAGTTACTAGGAAATCGCACATATGAAATCAATCAAATGACATTGTTCATTCGCAGGGGCTCAACGTAAACACAGCACATCCTGTCTCTCTTCATTCATCGGACCCTCGCGCGTCGCCGCCAAGAGGGGTCGTTGACCAACTGCTACACAATGCTGCTGGTTACAATCGACAACTTTTCCAACGAGTTCGCTAAATGATCGTTGTACACAGCGGGCCGTTCTTCCGCGAGGGTCTGGTACAGGTCTACCGCCTCTTGAACCGCTGTCAGTGCCTCCTCCTTTTGACCAATATCTAACAAGTCAAAAGATAGATTGTAGAGGGATCGGGCGAGATCAGCATTGAACACGGCTGGGCGCTCTGCTGCAAGGGCCCGGCGCATATCCACCATCTCCTGACTCGCTGTGAGTGCCTCCTCTCTTCGGCCAGCAGCTGCGAGGCCAACAGATAAATGTTTGAGGGACCGTGCGAGATCAGCATTGAACACGGCCGGGCGCTCTGCTGCAAGGGCTCGGTGCAGATCAACCGCCCTCTGAGCCGCTGCGAGTGCCTCCTCCGTCCGATCAACAGCTATGAGGTGAGCGGATAAATTGGTGAGGGATTGGGCGAGATCAGCATTGAAAACGGCTGGCCGCTCTGCTGCGAGGGCTCGGCGCAGATCCACTGCCTCCTGAATGGCCATGAGTGCCTCCTCCTTCCCACCAACAGCTGACAAGTCGACGCAAAGGTTATTGAGGGACTGTGCGAGATCAGCATTGAACACGGCTGGGCGCTCTGCTGCGAGGACCCGGCACAGATCCACCGCCTCCTGAACCGCCGTGAGTGCCTCCTCCGTCCGACCAACAGCTGACAAGCAGGCAGATAGATTACTGAGGGACTCTGCGAGATCAGCATTGAATACAGCTGGGCGCTCTGCTGCGAGGGCCCGGCGCAGATCCACCGCCCCCTGAATCGCCGTGAGTGCCTCCTCCGTCTGACCAACAGCTGACAAGGAGACGGAAAGACAGGTGAGGGACTGTGCGAGATTGGCATTAAACGCGGCTGGGCGCTCTGCTGCGAGGGCCCGGCGCAGATCCACTGCCTCCTGAACCGCCGTGAGTGCCTCCTCCGTCCGACCAACAGCTGACAAGTAGACGGATAAATTGCTGAGGGATTCGGCGAGATCAGAATTGAACACGGCTGGGCGCTCTTCTACGAGGGCCCGGCGCAGATACACTGACTCATGAACCACGGTGAGCGCCTCCTCCGTCCGACCAACAGCTGACAAGCGAACAGATAGATGGTTGAGGGAGTCTGCGAGATCAGCATTAAACACGGCTGGGCGCTCTGCTGCGAGGGCCCGGCGCAGATCCACCGCCTCCTGAACCGCCGTGAGTGCCTCCTCCGTCCGACCAACAGCTGACAAGCAGGTAGATAGATTATTGAGGGAGTGTGCGAGGTCAGCATTGAACATGGCTGGGCGCTCTGCTGCGAGGGCCCGGTGTAGATCCACCGCCTCCTGAACCGCCGTGAGTGCCTCCTCCGTCCGACCAACAGCTGACAAGTAGACGGATAAATTGCTGAGGGATTCTGCGAGATCAGCATTGAACACGGCTGGGCGCTCTTCTGCGAGGGCCCGGCGCAGATTCACTGACTCATGAACCACGGTGAGCGCCTCCTCCGTCCGACCAACAGCTGACAAGCGAACAGATAGATGGTTGAGGGAGTCTGCGAGATCAGCATTAAACACGGCTGGGCGCTCTGCTGCGAGGGCCCGGCGCAGATCCACCGCCTCTTGAACCGCCGTGAATGCCTCCTCAAGGCGACCTGCATATGATAAGCGAATTGAAAGAGATAACAGTGTTGATGCGTGTGATTCATCATCAAACTGCTCCCTGATTTCCGGTGCGTGGTCCTGTAAATGATGAGATCACAATTCAAGCTCGGGACCCATGGAAGCTCACCTTTGACCAGCAGAACGCCGATAGTGATCCCATGAATATGCTTTGAGAAGACACCACCTCCATCCAGACGGTGGTATGATGCAACAGGAATGCCCGTAAGTGTTCGACAATTACGGGATTTGGCTCCGTGACATCAGATATGTGATCATCCCAAGACTTACAGCTATATAGAAGCTGTTCGGAGACGCCAGTCACCTCCGGGATGCCAGGTGAGTCATCATCATCCCATTCAAGGTAGCCTGTACCAGATATATGCCCAGCCTTGAATTCACGATCTATTGTTTGAAGGCACAGCTCCGAAAGCCGTCCACTGTGCACTTTCTCTGAGACATAAAACTTGCGCGTGTGTTCTGTGCTATTGGCGTTGTTGGTGATGAATTCCCGGAAGGACACGTGCAGCATGTGAATGGGTTCATGATCTGTTTTGAATCCCACCAGGACGGATCCGAACCGTTCCAATAAGACATCTGCGGATAGTTCCATGGGATGGTTGGCACCGTGCAACGCCTTCATCGCAATCAGCGACAAAGGTCTTTTAGCTGCCATGATGGCACCCATCACAAGATTATAGTCCTTCAGGAAGTCCGCGTCTTCCCAGTCAGCACAGAGCTCGAGGATTGATGCATACAAGGCATCCATTTTCTTGCTGGCGGGAAGGCCTTGTGGGACTGATTTCGACAGCAATGCATCCAGTTTCGCTTTGGGCTTGTAGGCGCTGCGAAGATAGCTGCAAATGGTAGCTATCCAAATGAACAGGCCTTCCGCTAAGGCCTTTAATTCAACGATCAGCGCCTCATCAGGCCAAGAAGGTCCTATCTTCAAGCACATCCCCTTGTCCCGCAGCTGCGCGTCCACATAAGCTGCAATATCATGTTGATTGTCGCGCGAATGGATATCAATGGAATGCGATGTTATGTGGTCCTGTCCAGAGAGGTGCTGTTCAATTATCCATGTCGGTCGTGCCGTGATGAGAAACCGCAGCTGCGGCGGGAGGTGAGAGGCCTCGTCTCGGAGTATGGCAAGTAAGCTGGTGTCTGAATCGTCGCTGATGGCTTCGTCCAAAGCGTCAATGACAACGACAATAGGATGGCGAACTGGATGACGACGTAGCGGGCCCGCTATAAATGCCTCGAACTGCCGAGACAGGGGAGCCGAAGCCAGCGAAGGCTCCTCTTCCAAAGCGGCGGCGATGTCCGCTGCGATGGCGGGGTGGCGCACTGCGATATCGCGTGCGATGGTAGTGACAAGGAGTCGAGGTGTGTTACGGGCAGCATCGTTGCGGTCGAAAAAGAATGATGATGCGAGGAGACCGTCGCTGTGCAGCGCTTGTGCGATGGTATGGGCGATGGCGCTTTTGCCGGCACCCGCCACGGCATTGAGCCAGAAGAGATTTTGAGCACCGAAGGAGCGCGACCAAGCGTGTATCACGGACAACATCTTCGCGCGTGTGCCAGGCAAGCATACGAGCTTCGGGTCCCACGAGGCGCCCTCTGCACAGGCAAGTTTATCCAACACTGAGGATAGCTTTAGTTTGGCGGGGAAGCTCGTCGAGATCTAAATAGGTGTGCACTGACCCAACTGCTCATCACTTGGTCCGTATGTAACGTAATCACCAGCTACATTGTTGACAGTGCCACCCGATGTACCAACAGTGTTGAACACCTTGTTCGATGTCAGATATGTAGTTTTGATTGGTGATTGGCATACCGCGGCTTGTGCTATCGCACTCTGATTGGCGTCATCCGAACGTGGAGCTACGCTCGCAATGCTGCAGTTCAACGGGTGCTCGACGACTGGAATCGCTACTATGGCGGATAATGTCGGGAGCTCATCAGTGCTGTTGGAGGTTGAAGTGTTTTGATTAGCCATGCTGACAGTGCCGCGGATTGACGGGTGCTCGACGGCCAGGCTAGCCCCATATCTCTCCATCACGCTCGCAAGAAGCTGGTTGGGTTCCATTCCTGGATATTCAACTCCAGCATCCGGCTAGTGGTGGGCGTAAGTGAATGACAATCCGGCGATGGTTTAGTGGAATTAAATCGACAACGTACTAGGGGGCCAAAAAGCACCAATACTGCATTTAATCGAATCTTGATATCCGCGATGATGAGCTGGTGACCCTTCAACAAATACCAAACGCGATTGAGCCAATTTGGTCGAACTTGCTGCAATCTGTGGATCTTCGCCTTGATATTCTCCAACACCCTATGGTTTCGCACGAAGCTCAACGCTTGATCCCAACGCGAGTCAGTGAAACTCACTCAAGCAAGTCGCCCATCTTCTCCCTAACATCAGCCTCTGGAGGATCCTGCACCCCAAGACACCAAACGGCGCTCCCGACGGCATTTCCGGTATACTGGGCGCACCTTTCCCAGTCCTGACGGTTCGATGTGAAATCCTAACCGAGACCAGAGCAATTCATGAGCGCGTAACAGCCTTCAAGTCTGGAGTTTTGCCGTGATTGCGTCGACAATAGATATCGCGCTTGTTGCTGCGTCCTTGAGCGCAGGAAAGCTGTCCGCTGGAATCTCGCTGGCTAGCTGGAGCAGGTTGAGCGCCTCTCGCGCCCTGTAAACCCTACTGGAATTCGACATGATGGAAGAGAGAGGAGGAGGATACGACAGTACAGTATGTTCAGATATCCTGATGCCGTGGAGGCAGTGTACACAGCAACAGCAATCCATAAAGCTCGAAGCTATTATGTAATAAATTTCAACGTTCCACCCACTGCTGCCACCAAGCTGCCA